>OX439483.1:330253748-330558748 GCA_949320155.1 Melangyna quadrimaculata | reverse complement strand
TTTTTCTGTTGGTATCCTTTGGCAACATTTTGACGAATGAGGGTGTCGCGCAAGTTTATGAAACGACGTTATGTTATGGTATTAGACTACATATTAGATACTAGCCGACCCATCCATTTTATCACACAGTTTTCTGTGTCTAAGCGATTAAGATCAGAACTCAGAAGGTTGGTACATGAGCTTCTATAAATTTTTGATAGCCGTTAGTTGAAAAAAATGGCCTTTTTTGTTTGGGGCAATCATCATGATAAAATTTTAGAACCCTTCTTTCGTCTTTAGGACAAATTTCGGCACTCTGTTTTAGATGGACTCTCAAGTAATATTCTTCGTTCATCAATTGTTTATTGATGAACGAAGAATATTACTTGAGAGTTGGTCAGAGCGTTGGCTTATCTTAATCTTAATCTTAACTATTATATTAAGACGAAAGAATTAATTTGATCGTTCGGGCATAACTCATACAAAAATTAACTGATTCACGTGAAACAAATTTTATAATATTCTGTATGATTATGAGACGGTTTAAGGATATTTTTTATTTCTTAATTTGTTTAAATTTTCAGAATATTATTGATTTTTAATTTGTTGTCACCTTTTTTCTAAGAGTTTGTCCCAAATATTCACTCATACACTCAAAACGGTTTGATATTTTAAAATAATAAGAATTTTTTGATAAACTCAACATTATTACGAACATTTTAAGACCTATATCTTTTCTTAATTATACATACAAGTTAAGTAATAAATATATAAACTTTTGAAAGTTATAATTTTTTTAAATTATATCTATCCAGGAATGCTATTCAAGAGCAAACAACGGGTAGCTGCTTTGTTTTTGTTGTTATTTTTGTTCTCTTCTTTTCTTCAGCAAACTGAATTCATTTCTGCTGGCTTACCAAAATGGCGTAGTCGTAGAAAGGTAAAAAATAGTTTAATGTAGATGTAGCGCCACAATGTAAAGCTACCATTGTAGCAAGAAAGTGTGTGTGTGAATTAGGTAGGTATGTTATGTAGGTCGAAAAGAGTCACATTATTCGATCAAATTAATTGTGTATTGTGTATCTCTTATCATCGGCAATCGCCACCTTAGAAGGTGTTGAAAAAAAAATGATTTGGTTCGAGTAAAAAGCGTATAACTTGACTTCTAATGGTCGAATTTTCAAGATTGAGATCTTAAAATGACGAGAACAGTGTACAGTCGAGTGTATTAAAACAAAAAGTTACAATTTATATTAAAGCTAACGAATTGTGTTTGGCGAATATTTTTAAAGGGAAAATGCTATGAATAAATTTAAATGAATTCAGTCTTAAAAAACGCTTCACATATTTACAAAATGGCTACACTGCAAAAACATTGTTTATTCGAAAGCTTTTTTAAAAAAATACATATGTAAATAGGAGGGTATGCAAATATAAACAAACTCCTTGAATAGTATGTACTTATGGCAAACAAAATATTATTTGTTAAAGTTTGCGAAGCAACGTGAGCACGGGTCGGCTAGTATCTAATATGTAGTCCAATACCATTACATAACGTCGTTTCATAAACTTGCGCGACACCCTCATTCAAAATGTTGCCAAAGGATACCAACAGAAAGATCCAGTCTTGTGAAAGGATGTCATTTTTTGCAGATGAAATAAATTAAATCTTTTTGGATCATATGGCAGGGTAATGATATGGCACGGACAAAATTTAGGAGCTGATAAACAAATATCTAAGGCCACCAATAAAGCATGCGGGAGTTCATATTATGGTGTGGGGCTATATAATATGGTTAATTTCGTTTTTATTGGGGGGGGGGGATACAACACCAAGAATATTTTTAGAGGATCTTAAAAGGAAACTTAAACAAAATGCCGAAAAATTAAGTATTTAGCGGGTCCTAAAATTCTCTCATGATGATGACCCCAAACAAAAAAGCGGATTTTTTCAACTAATGGCTGTCAAAAAAAAAAAAAAACAAATATTAATGGAGCTCTTATTTCTTCACCTTAACAATTAGTTTGTTTATTTCTTCACTTTTCTTGTGTTAGAATGGTTTTCGTTTACCTATTTCTTTGGAATAGTGTGGATTTTGTGGTAATTTAATCTGAGACCAAAATTAATTTGAAAATGGTGGTAAATATATTATTTTATGGACAACCAATTGATTTTTAATACATTTTCAGCAGAAACCCGAATATTAATTGCAGTCACTGTACGTATTGTAATATTTTGCCAAGGGTTCGCAAATAAAACTTATTTCTTTTATTCAAACAGGACAACAATTACTTAACAAAAATAAAACACCTTTATTTCACTTCAAATACTTCTAATACTTTTATTATAAGCAAGCACAACTGTTAATTCACTATTTTACACCGACGTTCATTCGTTCACTTCCAAAATCAAACTGATGTGTTCGGACTGGTGGCGGTGTATTTATATCCGAGAAAAAGCTACTCGAATCTTCTAGGAGTTCGCGAGTGTGCTGGAATGAACTTCCTCCACAAGTCTCCACAAGTAGCTCAAAAGATTTCGACCAATTACAAATTATAGCAGTTCCATGGTTTGGGTATTGTATAACGATGCGAGTGGTTTAGGTATTGGATAATGATAGAGTGGTTTAGTTATTGGATAATATTAGTTAATCTTTTGTTCATAGATAGCGCTGAACTCATTACTAATTTATTCTGTTATAGAAGAATAAGAGATGTGCATATTCACCACATTGCCCCCTCTTAGGATTGATCGTCCCGATTAAATCCATTACTTCCGTCACTACCGTTATAGCGATGTAAACGGTCACAGTGAAATACCTAAAGCTTGCCTCTTAACCCTCTCTGAATGCGGTAAACCACATCATTGATTCGCTTTACAAAGGTGTATGGGCCTTCCCAGTTTTGTTGAAGTTTTGGTGACAGTCCTTTTTGTCGATGGGCATTGTGAAACCACACCAGGTCTCCATCTTGGAATCCCATCGTTGTTGCACGAGCGCCGTACCGTGTTTTCATCCTATCACTGGCTGTTTTTATGGTTTTCCTTGTCCGTTTATGAATGTCAATGAGTCTTTCTTTGAGGTTATCCATATATTCATCTGGTCTTTCCGGTTCCATAGTACGGCATCCAAACTTTACTTTACTAGGCAGCGGTATTTTTGTGCCAAACAGGATCACCGATGGTGTATGTCCTGTTGAACTATGAACCGCACTTCGATAGGCCAACAAAAACAATGGAATATAGCGGTCCCAGTCTCGTTGGTAGTCACCTACAACCTTGGACAGATGTTCCTTAAGCGTCCTGTTGAATCGTTCGACCATTTCGTCAGATTGTGGATAAAGCGGTGTTGTCGTCGTCTTCTTGATGCCAAGCAGAGAGCAAACCTCCTGGAAGACGTTAGATTCGAAGTTCCTTCCTTGGTCAGAATGCAATTCCAAAAGAACACCGAACCTGCTCACCCAATTGAAGACAATCTGATCAACCACTGTTTTTGCTTCTTGATTTGGGATGGCAAATGCCTCAGGCTACTTGCTGAAGTAATCCATGACTACAAGGATGTATCGGTTTCCCCTGTTGGTCTCCAGAAACGGACCTGCTAGGGACGATTAACTGCATCACATAAGACTTGCCATCTGCAGACTCCCATTTACGCCTTAGTAGTCCTTCTTGCACATGAAGAGAGTCCCACTGTGCCCAATATGCTTTGAGAGCTGGACTTCTATCGGAGATGTCACCCCTTTCTGGTTTTCTTCGTGTTCCTTCCATGCAAGAATGGGTTCTATATCCGAGTCTTCTTGTTGGGCAGCCCTCAGTTCTTCGTTGCTCCAACCGTAAATGGGATCGGCTCTTAGTCGCTGGGTGGCAACTGTTTCCTTTTCTTCCTGATGCGTGCAATGCTTACAGTCCTGTTTACACGGTCGTCGAGACAATGCATCTGCATTTGAGTGCAGCTTTCCTTTCCGATGTTGAATTTGGTAGTCGTATGTCTGAAGTCCCTCGATCCAGCTAGCCACTTGACCTTCGGGATTGTTGAAGTTCAGAAGTTCATTTTGCTTCACTAGGTAGCCGTATTGTTGTGCCGAAGAGGATCCCCGATGGTGTATGTCCTGTTGAACTATGAATCACACTTCGATAGGCCATCAAAAACAATGGAATATGGCGGTCCCAGTCTCGTTGGTAGTCACCTACAACCTTGGACAGATGTTCCTTAAGCGTCCTGTTGAATCGTCAGATTGTGGATGAAGCGGTGTTGTCCTCGTCTTCTTGATGCCCAGCAGAGAGCAAACCTCCTGGAAGGTATTAGATTCGAAGTTCCTTCCTTGGTCAGAATGCAATTCCAAAAGAACACCGAACCTGCTCACCCAATTGAAGACAATCTGATCAACCACTGTTTTGGCTTCCTGATTTGGGATGGCAAATGCCTCAGGCCACTTGCTGAAGTAATCCATGACTACAAGGATGTATCGGTTTCCGCTGTTGGTCTCCAGAAACGGACCTGCTACATCTACTGCTATACTCCCGAAAGGTGTACCCACAGTGTTCTGCTGCATTTTACTTTGAAGCTATCTACCTGGTCCCTTCGTAACAGCACAAGTATTACATTTTCTGCACCACTTTTCGACATCCTCTCTTGCGTGTTGCCAGTAGAACCGTTGTCGTATCTTTTCCAGTGTTTTGTTGACTCCCAAATGACCTCCAGATGCTCCATCATGCATCTCTCGAAGAACGTCATTAACCTTTGACCTAGGGACGATTAACTGCATCACATAAGACTTGCCATCTGCAGACTGCCGTTTACGCCTTAGTAGTCCTTCTTGCACATGAAGAGAGTCCCACTGTGCCTAATATGCTTTGAGAGCTGGACTTCTATCGGAAATGTCACCCCATTCTGGTTTTCTTCGTGTTCCTTCCATGCAAGAATGGGCTCTATATCCGAGTGTTCTTGTTAGGCAGCCCTCAGTTCTTCATTGCTCCAACCGTAAATGGGATCGGCTCTTATTCGCTGGGTGGCAACTGTTTCCTTTTCTTCCTGAAGCGTGCAATGCTTACAGTCCTGTTTACACGGTCGTCGAGACAATGCATCTGCATTTGAGTGCAGCTTTCCTTTCCGATGTTGAATTTGGTAGTCGTATGTCTGAAGTCTCTCGATCCAGCTAGCCACTTGAACTTCGGGATTTTTGAAGTTCAGAAGTTCATTTTGCTTCACTAGGCAGCCGTATTGTTGTGCCGAACAGGATCTCCGATGATATATGTCCTGTTGAATCGCACTTCGATAGGCCATCAAAAACAATGGATTATGGCGGTCCCAGTCTCGTTGGTAGTCACCTACAACCTTACACAGATGTTCCTTAAGCGTCCTGTTGAATCGTTCTACCATTCCGTCAGATTGTGGATGAAGCGGTGTTGTCCTCGTCTTCTTGGTGCCAAGCAGAGAACAAACCTCCTGGAAGATGTTAGATTCGAAGTTCCTTCCTTGGTCAGAATGCAATTCCAAAGGAACACCGAACCTGCTCACCAATTGAAGACAATCTGTTCAACCACTGTCTTGGCTTCTTGATTTGGGATGGCAAATGCCTCAGGCCACTTGCTGAAGTAATCCATGACTACAAGGATGTATCGGTTTCCGCTGTTGGTCTCCAGAAACGGACCTGCTACATCTACTGCTATACTCTCGAAAGGTGTGCCCACATTGTTTTGCTGCATTTTACTTTGAAGCTATCTAACTGGTCCCTTCGTAGCAGCACAAGTATCACATTTTCTGCGCCACACTGCAACACAACACACGAGACAAATATGGATCTACGTATATAAAATACATTGAAGCGATAGCGACACACGACTCCTCAACACAACACACGACACAGATGTGGATCAGACATTACAAAAACGTAGCTTGAGTTCCTGAAAACTTTTCTCGCACTCAACTGACCATTTGAACGGCTTCCCTTTTTCAGTAAGTAAGCTCTTAGCGATCCCAGCAAAGTCCTTCTCAAAGCGCTAGAAAGCTACGGAGTTGGTGTTTATCCTGTGGTGTTGGCCAATTCTTCACAGTGTCAACTTTTTCAGGATCAGTCTTTACTCCTTGGGATGAGATGATATGTCCCAGGTATTTAACTTCGGTCTTGAAAGCGCACATTTCTCAGGATTTAATTTTAAGTTTGCTTCTCGGAGCCTCTGGAATACGGCCTTAAGATTCTTACAATCCTAATCAAAAGTTTTTCCATTAACGATGACATCGTCCAAATATACAAGGCATGATTTCCAGGTAAGTCCTTGTAGAACACACTCCATCAGAAGCTCAAATGTTGCTGGAGCGTTGCACAGTCCGAATGACATAACTTTAAACTGCCACAAACCATTACCGGTGTAAAAAGCTGTATTTTCACGTTCTGGATGAATTTCTACCTGCCAGTAGCCACTCTTTAAATCCAGCATGGAGAACCATTGAGCTCCTTCCATTGCATCCAAAGTATCGCTGATTCTGGGCAAAGGGTAGCTGTCTTTCCTTGTCACATCGTTCAGCCTACGGTAGTCCACACAAAATCGGGTACTTCCATCCTTCTTTTTGATAAGAACTACTGGTGATGCCCAAGGGCTTTTGGAATTTTCGATTAGCCCATCCTTCTTCATTGTCGATATCATGTCTTTAACTTCGGCTTGTTTGGCTAATGGGAGACGTCTTTCTGATTGTCGAATCGGTCTTGCGTCTCCTGTGTCTAAACGATGCTGTACCAATTGTGTTCGACCATACTGCCCACTCGGTGAAGATAATATATCAGCGTACTCATGAAGAAGGCTTCCAGCAACACTAAGCTGATGTTGACTTAGATTGGATGACTTCAGAATTTTGGCTTTCATGGAGCTGAATTTTTCGGGGTCCATAGATTTGTCTCTGTTCATTTCTGTGATCTTGGTTATTGCGGACACAGATTCGCATTTTCCAACTATTTCTCCTTTCCTGAGCTTGACTTCGTACGGTTTGATGTTCAGTATCCGTACGGGTACCATGTTGTTCTTTGGTTCCACAAGAGTCTTCCCTAAGATGATGTTTTGGGAAGATTGCTCAGACTCTGGTTCCACCATGAGGTATCGATGGCTACCTAAATCGCCCTCTAGTTTTGTCCAAACAAACACTTCTGAAGAGGCAGGCAAGCATATGTCTTCTTTGATGACAGTTCTTAGACTCGAAGAGTTTTTGTTGCCATAAACCTTAGGAATCTCTACATTTTGGTACTTCAGCACCTGCTTACCGATATCCAGAATCAATCCGTACTCTTTCATAAAGTTGATTCTAATTATGCACTCGTCACATATATCTGCTACCAAAAATAGATGCGAAAACTCTAGTTCTGCCAAACGGATTTTGAGATGAATTTCTCCATACACTCTTGCTGTCTCACCTGTCGCAGTTTTCAGACGGTAGCTATTGGTGTTATGTAGCCATGTCATCTTGACCAAGTCTCTTTGTACAATGGAGGCTGTGGCACCGGTGTCAATTGTAGCCACGTGTTTCTTGCCATTTAATTTTGCGTCCACTGTCAGACTTTTATTGTTTCGTTTAGTCTGCGAGACTGGGATTGTGGTTCCGGGCCCATGGATACCAGTGCGAGCAGGAGCGTTGACGTTATTGCTTACCTGTTCGCGGGTATTATTTCTGTTTCCACAATGTTGACAGGTGACTCTTCTTGGTGGTAATCTGCACTGGCGCTGGAGATATCCCGTCTTGTTGCAATTCCAGCATCGAGCAGGTCCTTCGCGCTGCCTTCTTCGGAAATCAGCTCGCTGACAAGAACATTCCTCAACTTCATGTTCTCTTACCCGATGAACTCCTAAGGAAACCTGTTCTGATGCTTCCATAGTCAGAACGAACGCTAATGCTTCAGAAAGCGTGCGTTTTCCAGCAGTTCGAATTGCTCGCTGGAGATTGATGTCGGAAACTGCACGGAAAAAAGCCTCCGTTGCTAGCTGGTTGGTAATTTCATCTCTTGCACTCGGGTATGCCAGATGCACCAACCGTTTAATATCGGCTTGCAGTTGTTGCAGACTTTCTCCTCTTTTCTGGACTCTTGTATTGAGTTGGACGCGAAAGACTTCTTGCATATGGCAATCACCAAAGCATTTGTCAATGGCCTGAACAAGGGCACTGAAGTTACCGTTCTTGTCTGCTGGTAAGGTTTGCAATAGTTCAGCAGCAGAACCTCTAAGCCCAAGCGTCAGGGCAATAAACTTGTCTTCGACATCCCAGCCATTTGTTGTTGCAGCTGCCTCAAGATTGTCCGTCAAAGGTTGGTGGATGCATTTCTTTCTTCTTAGGAAAATCGCAACTGCCCTCTCTTACATCCATTTTCCTTACCTTATCTAATTCATTGGCAAAGTTCTGCATTTTGTCTTCAAATTTCTCGAACTATTTTTCGACGTTTTTAACACGTTCATCAAGAGCCATGAATTTATTTTTTAAGTTATTTATTTAATGCGCTAAAGACTAAGGTTAAGGTTTAAAATATTTTCTTAGATATATATGTACATTTATATTATGTTATACTACTATTGAAAAAGTTAATTTTAAATTTTATACTTTTAAAATTATCATTTACTGAAAAAATCATGAAGTAATATTTATTAAACACTGAAATCTATTCAGACCATAGTTCGTTCTACGGAATATTGCACATAAAGGTATATATCTTACTTTCGATTAGGTTTTTCTGATCGTCTAGAAGGTTCCTTTGCTCGTCGCGTTGTTCTTCAAGAAGATTCTTTTGTTCATTTTGCTGTTCTTCTAATCGTACAAGCAGGTTGTTTTGTTTATTTTTCTGCTCAATTCGTTCACTGGGTTGCTCTTCTAGAAGATTCTTTTGCTCCTTTGGTTGGTCTTCAAACTGGGTGAGCAGCTGAGCCATCATATTGGTAATGTCTAAGATTGTACTTACTTGCTCTTCTGACATTTCAATTTCAAATAGAAACGTGTCTGGATTTTCACCGTGTTGCCTTAAATCTTCCTGCAGACGGATAATGAGATCATTTTTCGTTCCAGCAGTAGGAAGACCTCGTCTGTTCAGTTCTGCCTTAAGTTCAACACAATTCGGTGCATTCACAATTTTACCCATTTTGTTTCTATTTTTATTCTTATATTTTTGTATGTCACTCTTCACAAGCACTTTTCTTATTTGCTGACTTAATCAGACACTTTATCAATTTTCACCATTTATTATCTCAATACACAGATAAAATAAATTTTATTCCACTTGACACCAATGTAATATTTTGCCAAGGGTTCGCAAATAAAACTTATTTCTTTTATTCAAACTGAACAACAATTACTTTACAAAAATAAAAAACCTTTATTTCACTTCAAATTCTTCTAATACTTTGATTATAAACAAGCGCAACTCTTAATTCACTATTTTACACCGACGTTCATTCGATCACTTCCAAAATCAAACTGATGTGTTCGGACTGGTGGCGGTGTATTTATATCCGAGAAAAAGCTACTCGAATCTTCTAGGAGTTCGGGAATGTGCTGGAATGAACTTCTCCTCCACAAGTCTCCACAAGTAGCTCAAAAGCTTTCGACCAATTACAAATTATAGCAGTTCCATGGTTGGATATTGTATAACGATGCGAGTGGTTTAGGTATTGGATAATGATAGAGTTGTTTAGGTATTGGATTATATTAGTTAATCTTTTGTTCATAGATGACGCTGAATTCATTACTAATTTATTCTGTTATAGAAGAAAAAGAGATGTGCATATTCACCACAGTATGTTTAGAATAACTAAAATTGTAACAATTTAGTCGTTGGTTTCTAAGAAACTTGAATCTTTGGAGTATTTATTGGCTTATGTATGTATTATAATTTTTCTTTTCTAAACAAGCGAAATGCTTAAGATTCTTGTAAGGAATTATCCACATAAAAAACTGCTAATATACAAAATAAGGGCAATCTTTATTTTTAATTTTGTTGTTCTACGTTTTGTATTGAAACATTATTACTTTTATATTATTTTATGAATTTGACCAATTTTTCGTGTAACATTTCCGCTGTGATTGTGTAGGCTCTTTTGGTCTATTTGTAGAAAATACGAATAACAACAAGCTTATTCCATTATTTTCCCAACGTTTCGTGAGTATTCCTCACTCCTTCAGGGGTTATATTTATTCAATTTAATAAAACAAAATTAATTAAGTTTCTAAATAATAAAATAACATTTTTTTTTCTCTCTTATTTGACTGTTACAAAACTACATAATTTGCTTCATATATATTACTATTGCATCATTCACGGTCTCGCCGTGTATGTTCGAAATGATGTTGCTTATCAGCTTCAACCACAATATGGTTCATGTTTGAATACGAACTTTAATTTCATGTGGTTTAAATTCACCATCCATAAGCGCATCATCCATACTTGTTTTATTTATAGTAGTCCTAGTTTGGATAGTAATTCGACTTCCAACGAATTCGATGCACTATCCGACTCCATTCAGAGAATTATTTCCCATTTTCCGCATAGTGAAATCGTTGTTATGGGCGATTTCAATGTACATAATTCTTCGTGGCTACGCTATTCGGGTCAGACAACACCCGAAGGAAGGTATGTCGAGATTTTTGCTGAGATAAACAACCTAACTCAGCTGGTCGACGAGCCTACTCGGATTCCTGACGTTGCAGGTCAATCCGCCAACACTCTAGATTTGTTTCTTACCTCTGACCCTGATAAATACACTATAAGTGTATTATCGCCTCTAGGCACATCAGACCATTGTGTCATATCTCCGGATTTCTTGTGCCACCAAAACACGGTTAAAGAAAAAACTCCTAAGAGAACCGTTTGGCAGTACGAGAAAGCCAACTGGACGGTCTCAATGTTTTCTTCAGGAACTTTAACTGGTCACTATGCTTCCTCGATAGTGACGTAGATTCCAGTGCAGATATGATTACAAACTTAATTCTTTGTGGAATGAGAAAATTTATCCCGAATAGGGTGAAATCTATCAAACCCAAAGAAAACTCATGGTTTGATTCGAGCTGTGAGGAGGTTATTAGGGTTAGACCTGTAACGTTCATATTCGAAGCACCAAATTTGATCAAAAATTACGGCACACAATTCTACAATGTCCCAAAGGTAGTAAACATTTTTGGTCATTTGTAAAAAACATACGAAATACCACCTCGTCCTCGGTTCCAACACTCGTCTTCAACGATACTCCTTTTGTCAGCTCAATCGATAAAGCCAATTTGCTTGCAGCACAGTTTGCTGTTAATTCGTCGCTGCCTGAAAGTGTTATGACTCCTCATGCACTTGAGAGCGCAAATGATTCTATGGGACAAATCTTCTTCCGCACTCGTGCAGTTGCCAGAGTTCTGAAAGATCTCGATATACACAAATCCGCTGGCCCGGATAGTATCCCTCCCATTGTTTTGAAGAGGTGTTCTTCAACGCTGGCAAAACCACTGCGTAAGCTTTTCCATCTGTCCTACTCTACTGGTCTCTTTCCGAGTGGATGGAAAACAGCATTTGTCCAGCCTGTCCCTAAAAAAGGCATATCTTCTTCACCCTCTAACTATCGACCAATTGCACTTACGTCCCTTCTTTCCAAGGTCATGGTAACGGTGATTAACTTTCAGCTCAAGAAATATCTCGAGGAACGAAAGCTTCTTAATGACCGGCAGTGCGGCTTTCGTAGCAATAGGTCCACTGGTGATTTGATGGTATATCTCACCGAACAGTGGAACAAATCTTTACATCGTTTTGGAGAAAGTAAGATTATTGCACTTGATATTTCAAAAGCGTTGTGTAGAGTTTGGCATCAAGTTCTTTTATCGAAAATGCGCGCATTTGGTTTCGATGAATCTCTTCTTCGTTGGATTAGAAATTACCTTTGAGACCGTTCAATACAAGTTGTATTGGATGGTTTCAAGTCTGAAATTCACAAATTAAATGCTGGTGTGCCCCAGGGCCCCGTTCTGTCTCCGACTCTCTTCCTTATATTCATAAACGATCTTTTATCTGAAACTTCTAATCCATTAAATTGTTTCGCTGACGACAGTACCCTCAGCTTTTCATATTCGTTCTTAGATTCACATCCATGTCCTTCGGATGTGGAACTTGAACGGCAGCGTATGATAAGCTCATTAAATTCTGATCTCGACAGCATTGTCCAATGGGGAATAAAAAATCGTGTAGAATTTAATGCTTCAAAAACTCAATGCTGTCTACTGTCGTTAAAACTAAACCCACCCCCCATGCCACTATCCATGAGTGGCACTTGCATTGAGGGAACCGAAAAGCTTTCAGTCCTCGGTATGTGTGTCACAGACCACCTTTTATGGAACGACCACATATTCGACATCGCCAAAAATGCTGCTAAGTGTTTAGGTTTTCTCCGTCGATGCAAGAAATTTTTCTCCCCTTCTGATCTGGCTGTGATCTACAAAGCCTTTATTTGTCCAAAACCCACTTGAGTTTATTGGATAGAATTGAAAAGAGAGCTCTTAAAATGATAGGTGAAAGAACTATAACGGAAACATTCTCATCTCTTGAGGACCGTCGAAATGTTTCATGTCTTTCGTTATTTTACCGTTATTTCCATAAACAATGCTCTAGTGAAATAGCCAGTTGCATTTCTCCCCTTAAACAATTCAACCGTAATACTCGCGCTTCTAGGAATGCCCATCAGTTTACCCTTGAGTCCAATTTCGGACGTACTGTTAAGTACAAAGATTCTTTCTTTAGTCGCACTACTCGAATGTGGAATGCTCTACCCAGCTCAATTTTCCCCTCCCATTGTGATCTACAGACGTTCAAAACCAATGTGCATCGGTATCTCCTTTTAAATCCCCTCCAATCTACCTAATCGCTCGTGCTGTGTATATCATCTTAAGGGTAGTCACAACCCCTTTTGCACGCGCTTAATATAAAAAAAATTCCGGAGACGGCACTGACACAAAATTGAACATAAAATCAAATAAATAATAAATTAAGAACAATCTAGCTAAAAATAAACAAATACAAAATTAACAATGACACTTATATCACAGTTGAGCACAGGTACTTTTATTAAATTGCTACAGCATAGCTTTGTCTTATGCAGTCGGTGTCTTCTTTTGTGTTCATCGTTCGTTTTATTTGTTGCTGGATTCTAAGACTCTCCAGAGGAAGTCTTGTATTAAGTTTGCTCTCCTTCTCCAGTATTGTTACATTTTTATAATCCACCGAGTGTCCGCTTCTTGCTATATGCTGCGAAAGCCCTGTTGTCTCTTTATGTTTTCTTACGTCCGCTTCGTGTCTTGATTGATAAATTTCTCTTTGTTTGTCCTATGTACACAAGATCGCAGTCTTCATTTTCTTTCCCAGTGCATTTGATTTCATAAACCACGTTATGTTGTTGCTGTTTTTTTATTTTTGATTTGGTATTTGTGAGAATTGATTTGAGTATGTAATTAGATATATGTGAAAAAGAAATATTCTCTTTAGAATACCAGTTGTATATTGTTTTGTTGTTTTCTCTATGTAGTAGTAGGTCTAAGTATGGAAGGCTATTTTGTTGTTTTCTTCTTCTATTGTAAATTGAATTTTGTTGTGGTACAAATTTAGCTGGTTAAGAATTGTGTCTTTTTCTTTTACTTTGATGACGGCGAATATGTCATCCACATATTTAGCGATAAATTTGAATTTTATACCTATTTTGTTAAGCTGTTCTATGGTGTCATCTATAAGATTGTCCAGTATAATGTCCGCTTCCGTTGGAGAAAGTGGATTTCCCATCGGCATTCCAAACGTTAGTAAATACAACTTGTCATCAAATTGGAAGTAATTGTTATCACGAAGACAGAATTCAAGCAGTTTCAGGAATTTTTGTTTAGGTATTTTGGTGTGGTCTTTTATTGTGGTCCATTCTTTTAAAATGTTTTTTTTTATGGCTAAATAAGTAGGTATTGGTGAATAGTGAAATAACATCAAAAGATACCATAACATCATCATCATCTAGGATTATTTCTTGTAGTTTATCTTTCAATTGAAAGGAGATTTTGATGTTATATTTTTCCGAAATGATGTTTTTTATAATTGTACCGATATATTTTACTTCCGATATATATTACTTTTAAAATTGTATTTATACAAAATAGCCCAGTCAATAATTACAAAAAAGAGTGCTAATTTCGCACATCGCGATGTAATGTTGCATTTTTGATACCTTTGTTGTTGGGGCATGTTAGAGTAGTCTGTTGCTATGTTTGCAACTTTGAAAAACCTGTGCTCGCTGCAGGAAAAATGCAACGATGAAAAAACGCTAAAATCACCCCATTTTTTTCGACATTTTCTTTAATAACTTTGAAAATATGCAACTTAGGTAAAAAACATCTACTCTAAACTTGTTTGCTATAAAATGTTCTACAAGACCGTATTAGTTTTAATTTCATGCATGTTATATTTGTCTTGCTATCCAACCAGGAATTAAAAAAAAAATCTGAAAAAATAAGTAATTTTGAAGCAGTCAAAAAAAAAGTTCAAAAATTGTCCAATTCTGCTTAAAATTTGGGATCAAATAGTCTAGTGTATTACAAGATGAAATTCGATCCAAATCGGTCAAATAGTTTTGTCAAGAAACATGATGTTAACTAAGTGCAACAAGCAATGTTTGCATCATTGCTGTGGTCAAAGTAGGACACTTATGTTGGCATATAAATATGTAATTTCGTGAACATTTTTGAAGCTTTTAAATTCACTACCAAAGTTGCTTAAAAAAAGATATAAGAATTATAACTATATTTTATGATAGTTAAGGGTTCCAAGTACGTGGACAAAAATCAGTGCCAGTGCAATGATGCAAACATTGCTTGTTGCACTTAGTTAACAACATGTATCTTGCCAAAACAATTTGACCGATTTGGATTGAATTTTCGAATTTCGTCAAGACTATATGATTCTGTTTTTTAGGAGAATTGGAAAATTGTTTACCTATTTTTTGAGTGCTTCGAAATTTCTTAGTTTTTCAGATTTTTTTTTTAATTCATGGTTAGATAGCACATGCATGAATTTAAAACTAATATGGTCTTGTAGAAAATTTTATTGCAAACAAGTTTATAGTGGATGGTTTTTTCCTAAGTTGCATATTTTCAAAAATATAAAGGAAAATGTCGAAAAAATGGGGTGATTTTAGCGTTTTTGCACTGTTGCATATTTCCTGCAGCGAGCACAGGTTATTCGAAGTTGCAAACTTATTTACAGACCACTCTAACATGCCCCAACAACATATCAAAAATGGAACACTACATCGCGCTTTGCGAATTTATTGTCGAATTTGACTGGGCTAAAATAAATAAAACAAGTAATAAACAAGGTTGGTTCTTAAAAAAATAACTTAACACTCAAATAAATATTTTTTTTTTCATAAGTCCTATCTCAAGAATAAATACTATCTTATGCTTATGTGACTATTAAAAAATTGAGTCAAAATAAAGTAAAATACTCCCAATACATACTTCTTGAGTTGGTATAATTATAGCGTACCAAGCTTTTAATTTAATTTATTGTTTAATACCAAGTGACTCATTCAAACTCAAAATAATCGATGAAGAAGCTTTTATGTCAGGTTCATACTTCTTGTTTTCGTTTTAGTGGGCATGTGCAGTAAAATTGAATTTTTTTTGATACAATATATGTGAATATAGTTTTTCATCGCAGTTTAAATGTTGATACATTTAAAAAACATTAATAATAATATCAAAGTATTTATGTAGTTATCAAACGAACATACCTACTATTAAGAAGAAATGTAACTTTTATTTGTTTAATTCTGTGTTTCTTAAGGTGCTGTGATGCTTAAACAAAAACTTTTTGAACATCAAAGTCCCAGGACTGGTAAGCTCTTGTGGGATTATTTGTTTATTCTGTTTTGAAACTTGTTCTATAAATTAATTTTTAGAATAACAAATTTCAAAGCAAAACGTAGGTATCTAAATCAAATTAAATTTTTGATTACTGTGATTAAATGTATTGAAAGCAATTATTTATTTAATTAATTTCGCATTTAAATTTATATTTTTTTACAATTTTGTTATTAAATGCGTTACAAGTTCTGCTCTTAAGAATCAATAATAATGCCCCCAACATTTATAATTGATTGGCTTTTTTTTTAATATTGTCCATAATTAAATCGTTAATATTTAAAAATGAAAATTTAACTTCTTAAACTAACAAATATTCAGGTGAATACATATAAATCAGAGGTCGGCATTTGTTTGAAATATTATTATCTACAGTATGAAGTGTACAGTTGGAAATGTATCTATATGTGTGGATTCGTTTTAATATGGTTAATCGAGAAAAAAAATGTCTTGTTAGCATTACCTACCTACTAAAAGTTGGCTTCAAAATATATACATAGTTAAAAAGCAAACAAAATATATACATAGTTAAAAAGCAAACCAATGGATAATAATCAAAGTTACTTAGCGGTATTACAATATATTTTGTAATAGGTAATTACAGTAACTATATACATTCACGTATGCGTCAAACCTGGTATTTCTGTTTTTTTTTCTGAGTTGTTCAGGGTATTTGCCTAGTAAATAACCTTAGTTTTCGACCTCGTGCGGTGACCTTTTTTCACTTATTGGCGATTTTAGTCCTAAAGAAGTTATTTTAAATAAAAACATTGTTCAACGATTTCAAAGTAGCTTACTTTTCTTCAATTTGAGCCCAAAACCATCTCTGTGGACAAAATTTAGCGATAAAACAAAAAATATAACAAGTAGTTTTATCAAACAGTAGAATGGAAAATAAAGAATCGTTGATTCCTACCGGAAGGGGGGTCTATATATCCCAGTTAAGATGGGAGGGGCAGTTATTAAAAAAAAATGGCGTATGATACTAGGTTAAAAATTGTGTTTTGCTAATTTTAAACGAGTGTAGCATCGTACTATCACCTAACATTTTACTAAAGTTAAAATCACCAACTGGCTATTTTAAGTTTTTTAGTATCGTACTAAATCCATATGAGAAGACCCCAATCTTCCAGGTTCGAGTCCTGCTGGTACCCAAATTTTTTTTGTTTTCTTTTTTTTTTTTTTGTAAACAATGAAGTTAAAATGATAAAAATATAAATATCGAATACTTAGTTCAAGCACAAATGATTAATAATATAATTTAATTTATTTACAACGCATAAAAACAATAAATTTTGCAAGTTAGCAAAAGGTTTAAAATTTTGGAATTGCTAAATACTTAGGAAATTGTTAACTAGTAAAATGTAAGCCCTTAACAATAGGTTGTTTAAAATTTTGCGCCAATGACTTAAGTTAGAAACAACACTATTGAAAAAAGTTTTAACTAGGCCAATATTTAATTATTTAATTATTTTCTAGGCCAATATCCTGAACAACTCAGCAAAAAATCAGAAATACCAGATTTGAGGCAAACGGTGCCTTCCATACAAACGACAGGGTTACTGGACTATTAGTTATGCTTAGAAAAAAATTAAATTAAGGTCAAATGAAAAAGACGTCTTTATAGTTAAACATATCTTCAAGGGCGTACGCAGGATTTCGACGAGGAGGCGGTACATTTAATCCAAAACCTGAATCGCAAAGTTCCATTCATATTTCAATTTTGAAAGCATAGATAATGGTCGGTTGAAAGTCCCGAGGCATACGCACCGATGTCTATAAAACTATATCCTAGTGACTAACAACTCGCAACCATTCCTGTATGCGTGTGTCGACAGGGGGAACTACAATTTTTTTCCGAATGTGAACTACTAGACGAGAACCACTTACTTATGACAAGTGATACTCTTGGAGGATTTGTCAATTCCTCGCAAGAGGCAGTAGCCCTAAAAAAACTTTTTAGTTTTAAGGTGGACGAGGCTGGGAAGTGAACCCAGACCTACAGCGTCCAACGCACTAACCATTAGGCTACGGGCTACTACAATGTTATAACAATGCCAATTTTTTCGAACACTTATAACACTTATAACAGTTTAACTTGCAATTAAAATGTCTGTCTCATTGACCTAATAAACCTGGACTGCTAGTCGATCATCGTCCCCATACAAAAGTTGCATTGAAGAAGTTTCCAACGATTAAAACCGACAACAGTGCCTAGTGTCAAACAAAAAATTATTCCCGATGCCATCTATTGCCACTTAGCATATACAAGCAATTTTTCTAATGCTGTTTTTCATTGGACGTCCGGAAGCCACCAGAAGCGTTCGGAAGTCTTCTGGAACCATTCCTTTGGCAAAAAAAATACGCTTCTGACGATTCTGAGAAGAGAAATTCGATTCTGGATTTTAAATCAGAATCCACTCAAGAAGCATTAATACTTTGAAACTCAAACGTCACAACAAACTGCAGTGTACTTCATGTTTTCTTTTAACTTTCCGTTTTAATTTAATTTGCATCCAAAATCAAAGTTTTTGGTAAATTTTAATACAATAATTAAAAAAAAATTAAACAAAAAATATATATAATAATAGGACAATCATACCGAAAGGTGGGTCTATATAGCCCCGTTAAGATGACAGGGGCAATTATTTTATCTTAAGCCCTGAAATCCATTCTTGAAGTTTCTCTTTAAATAAAGTAACTCTAATCGATAGTTTTCAAGAAATTAATTTCCAAACTCAACATTTAAAAAAAGAATATTCTACTATATACTTAGTAAACACAGGAACTTTTGAGCAAAATTCGTTTTCAATATTTTGAGTTTGGAAATTGATTTCTCAAAAACTACGAATTGAAATAATTTTATTTAAAAAATTAATTTAAGAATGGGTTTCTTGGCTTAACGGTAGGTTTCCTTTGAACTTTTATGGAAGTGCGCTTACTGATTGTTATATAACTTTTTTATTTGTGAAGCTAATTTGTTGAAATTTGGTTTATACATAATTAATAAATATACGCACATACGTTTATCATTAAAAACCATATGAATATTAAATTCACTTACTTTTGTTTTTTTTTTTTAAACTGGGACTCATTTTTCTAAATACTGGGGGTCTATTTAAATTAATTTTTGTTTTTGATTTATGAGAATAAAAAACCTATTGTAAACACTAAACGTTTCAAAAAAAAATGATTAAAAAAAAAATCATTTGAAATCGTTGAAATTGTATCACTTTAAATGAACGTTTTTAAGTATAACTTTTATATTTTTTTATTTATTTTCAATGAAATAAAAAAAATATAATAGAATATGACTAAGCGCATACAGGGAATCGATTCGGATTAATATATTGTTTGTTTAAGAGGGTGTTTTAACAGAAAAATTGTAATATTACCATTTTTGAACTTGAAAGTCATGGTCATCCCAGATTTAATTTTTAATATTTTTGATGTTCATTTCTATGTTTTTAATCTATTGAATTATATAAAATCTATGCATAAAAAATTATTATGTTATGTTATTATTTAATTTACACATTAAAGAATGCAATCTAATATTTCCAGATGTGCAATGTTATTGTGAAGGAAGGATAACCTTCACAATTTTAAGGTATATTTATTATTTTTTTTTTTTGATATTTTTTTTATTAGATCCAATTAAAAAAAGTCCAAACATTCATTAGATTTTTTTATATAAATTTTTAAAAAGAGGCCTTTTTTGCGTTTTTTTAACAAACAAATTCTTTCCACACGCACACAAGGAAGCTGCAGTTCACAAGAATTCCATTCCAGCGCCAACTCTCTTTACAAAAAAAAAAATATCGCACATGCGCTCTCATATATTTTGTTCTATTTTTAGCATAGGATATATTTTTTCACAGCTGAACTAGAGTATATAAAAAAAATCTTTTGTTGTATATGCATTGGGTTTTTTCTTCAGCTGACTACCGAGAAAACGGTAGTTGGTAGAAAAATTATGTGATGGATGGTGGGAGGTTGGTACAGGTTGAAGCAAAAGTATATGACACAACTGCGGTTTTCATCATGAACATCATGATTCATGAACAACCAAATGCAAGTGTAATTCGATGCATTGTCATGAATCAGTATTTGTCGTTGGTCGTGCTAGGGTAGGTAGATTTAAGATATTTTTTTTGTATTTGTTTATTGATTTAGGGTCGGTGCTCGGTGGTTTAAATTCGCAAGAAATTTGGAAATACGCGGTGCTTGGGCATTTTTGTTTTAAAAATGGGTTAGTTTTTTTGTTTTCATGTAGGTGAAATATGCTATTATATTATTATGAATGAATGATTTCATTTCACCAAAAATTTAGTAAGGCGTATGTAGGTCAGTTATATATACTGTATCTATTTTTGTCTATTCAGTGTTTTTTTTTTTTAGAAATTGGTTGGGTTTGACAGAAAAAATCTGGTTTCTATTTCTGTTTTTATAGTTTAGAAAAGATTTATAAATGGATTTATGGGTAGTGTAGTTGAAAATACAATAGTTATGCAACACAAGATCATCAATATCTGCGACACTTGTCTATAAGTAAGTTAGGTACATAATATACCTACACAAAAATAGGAAAGTTTTGAGATATTGTGGTTTCCGGACATTCGTTTTAAAAAGGATACTTGGCTCCTTTTGTTTGAATGTGGGGAATGTTAAAACACCTTTACAAAAATATAAAGTTAAATATGCAAATGAATGAATGATTTTAATTTGGTGGAAAATGTCCATGTTTTTTGATTTCCAGTATTGTTTTTATTTTTCAAAGAAACGGATACTTTTAATCTCTTGTTGGTGATTTTATTGGATTTGAACAAAAAGAAAAAACAATTTATAAACAATTAAATCAAGATTTGCATTTTGGTGATAATTTTATAGTGTTGTGCTGATTGCAGTTATTTACAAAAAAAAGAGTGCCAGTGCACTTATATAGTGTTTGTTCTGATCGCAAGATACATTTTAAAATAAAAATAAAGAGTGCTTGTGTGTTCATCCTTGCATTTTATTTTATTTAAATGAAAAAATGCTTAAAACACCAATGTTTGGAGCTCGTAAAAGGAAACATGGTTTAAAAACAAAACGAATTATGGAAGAAGGTATATAATTTTGTTTTAATGGTTTCACGTTTTTATGAACATGTTTTAGGTATATATTTGTTTTGTGTTTCATCCTGCTTTTGTAGGTACCTAGCTTATTTTATTATTTTTTTGCATAGCTATCATGGGTGTTTGTAGTTGACTGCAAATGTATTTTGTCCAGTCTAGTTATTTGTGCTTTCACTTGATTTACATATACAGTTATGTACAAAATAATAAGACCATTCAAAATAGGTTTAAATTTCGTATGAGAACTCAAGTATAATAATTCAAAAGGCTCCACTATCAACAAGCACCTATCAACTTGCTCTGATTTTTTAATTGTTATCACGCACAAAATCTGAATCAAATTTGCAGATCCGTATTTTTCGGTCGATCTACCCTTCCTTTCACCAACACCAGTACAATTGGCAGCTGTTATTTTGACAAGAACTGCTTGTTTCATTAATTAAATTCAGTAGGGAAAGAATTTGTTGTGAAAATAAAAAGATTAAAGAGCAATAATTGCATACAAATGGAAGCAGAGCTGATAGATTACAATGTCCCTATGAATGAATAAAAATTGTTGGCTGATTAATTTATATTTGTTAGTCTGTTAGTCAAATATCACTCCATTTGCCACGCACAAAATAAAATTCCGCATCGAATTCTTATTTTACAAATGGAAAACCCCAATAGATAGGAGGTACCTACAAATAAAGGAAATCTTCCCATTACTATAAGATCTGACAAACCAACAAAATGTAGGTACCAGAACCTTACCTACTTGAATGTGTATCTAAAAAAACCACCGCCTTTGCTTCATAAAATTCATTGAAGAAAAAAGAAAACAAAAATGTCTTTTCTTCCACGCCGACGGATGCCAGTCTAAGGTTGCACAATATCAATACGTACCTACCAGTATCAAACAAAAATATTTTTTTTTTTTTTAATTTTTAAGCTAGAAATATAAAACTTTACAAAGATTTTTTTTTCATCCCAATTCGGCCAATTTTCATAGCCAATTTTCTTCGAAAAATACTCAAAAAAAAAGTTCCCAAAATTATATTGGATACCTACAATTTATTTTTTATTTTGGTTAGGTATCAATGTTTATTAAATTTTGAAATGAGAGCAATTCCGGAATTGCAAACTTTTTTCCTATACATTTCAATAAAAAAAAAAAATAATCAATATCGGAACAAGTTTGTCAGGTTCTGAAATAAAATATTTGTGAGCCTTCACTATACCTACTATGATTCTTTTATTTCTACCAGCCCCACGAAAACAATTCTCAAAACAAAAAATTCTCAAAACAAAATGTAAATAGAAAAAAATGCACCCAGGCATAATAGGTACATAGAATAAAGCAATACATATTCAAGAAAAATCATCTCGATGGACAACAGAAAAATGCACTTGCCACTTATTTCATAAAATTCGAACAATATGCAAACGACAAAATATTTACCTAAATATACAAAAAAAAAAAAAAACAAACACCTGTTTATCATGAGTAAACGTTGTTCACCCATATAGCTTGCTTTTTTTTATTTCATTGGTTGCTTGTGCGTATTCTATCCCTCGATCTCAGAGAAAATAAATCAAGAGACAAGTTAAAATAATTGGAATTTGGAAATACTGACTTTGATAATAAAGAAAAGATTTTTTTTTCACTAATACATTCAAATCCATTTACATGGGCTTCTGCGTGAGACCTAAGGCCCAACTATAATAGGCATAAGCTTGCATATGCGCGCATATAAACGTGCGAATACAAAGAATCTCTATGCGAGTGAACATAATGGAGTCTAGCTGCGTTTCGTTCAATTTTTCTCAGTTTCGTTCACTTCAGCGTGCATAAGCAAGAGCGATCCCAGTCGCTCAGCGCATAAGTAAATTTTACAAATGCTGCAAAAAACACAAACGGAAACAGCTGTTTTGTGAATCAATTCACAAGTTGTGCACGAGTATGTGTGTAGTTTTTGTTGTATCGTTGCCGCATTTTCATTTGTGATTAAAAATGTGGAACAAAACACAAAGCTGAAAATCCAATGTGGGGTGAAAGCGGAGAGGTATTTTTTTTAATTTTTGCTTATGCGCGCATAAGTCCATTATGGCTATTAGGGGTAATTTTTCAAACATAAGCTAAATTTCGTTAGCTTTTTGACATTAGCTTATTTTTGCTTATGCCTATTATAGTTGGGCCTCTACCCTTAAGGGTAGGTTCCCTTCAGAAGCCAACTCAAAACTCATGTAAATGCATTTCAATGTATTAGTGAAAGAACGTTACTCTCTTCATTATCAAAGTCAAAATTTCGAATTTCCAATTATAGCCCAGGAAACAAAAACATGGCTCCATACAAGTTTCTAAATTTTGGTAATAGCTTTGATACTTATATATATTGTACCTTATACTATTATACAACTTTTCAGAAATATCCTTGGGTGTGGTTGTTGAGCAAAAAAAAATAACGGGATTTTAGTGTGATTTTTTTTTTATTTTTGGGAATTCTTTGTTTCATGAAAATGGCTATACCTTTAAATATAGTTGGTTTAGAAACAAGATTGGTACGTTAAATTATTGACAATTATTTTTTCTTTAATAATAAAATATAATAAGGAATATATATACGATAAAGACTTTTTAAAAATACACAGAGTCAAATTTTTTGAAAAAAGTCGTAATGGAGGTTGGTTTAGTTTTGTTTATTCGTAACTTGATTAAAAAAAAAAAAAAAAAATGTCCAGTTTTCAGAATTCAATTGTGCAGAAAACCTCATTTTTTGAATTACATAAAAAAATGTATTTAACTGTGTTTGATAAGATTTTAATTGCACCCTTTCTTCACAAAATTCCTATAGAGACATGCCTTCATACAAAATTCTAAATTTCGGTAATAGGTTTTATACTTACTTATATTGTACTAATACCATTATATGTCTTTTCAGAAACATCCCCACCTGTGTATCCTTGGATTTTATAGATGTAGGAATAAGTTTGAAATTGTTTTTTCTTAAATTATAAAATATAAAAAAAAAAAATCATGCGTAACACTTTTTAAAAATACACTAAATTTTTTTTTTTTTTGTTAAAAAAAAAGTTGTAATGGATGTTTTTTTTTTGTTTTTTTTTTGTTTCAAAAGAAAAAACAAGCCCACGCCTCTTTCCCCTTCAGATACCGCACGCGCTGGGGTCCATTTTCACCGAGTACGAAGCAATTACGATTGCAAGTCATATCGGCACTTATATTAATTATTTGATGTTAGATAATTATACAAAAAATGTTGGTTGAATTTGGTTTTACCGTAGCCTTATACAAAAAAATACACAATCTGCACCCTTTTAAAGAACCAATTCTAAAGAAATCCTCATTTTTTAGAATTACATAAAAAGTTTGTTTACCTGGTTTTGAGAAGATTTTAAATCTACCCTTTTTCAATAAAAGTTCCAATTATGTAGATTATCGCTGACTTTAAGTGACTTACAGGATTATTTTATTTCTTGGAAAATTAGCAGGTATGCAGGTAGAATAAAGGAAGAATGCATTGTACCTTTTTTTAAGTACCTGTGCTGGTTACACAAAAAATTATTAGTATAAAATTTTCATATTCAAAGGGTTATTATTCAGTTTAATTGTGAACATCAAAGTGTAAAGATTATTATTATTAATTATTAATTTTATTATTTTATTATTAATATTAAGCTTCTGGAGATTAATGAACAACTGAGGACTGATGTGCATGTAAATTAAACTATTTAGTGTTACTTTTACTTAAAAAAAATAGTTCTTTATTCAATGAAATCTAAACTGAATTACAAATATTTTCTTAATAATAATGTAAGTTATTGCCGCAGGCAGAAGTTCGTTGTCGCAGACGCTTCATCAGCACATCTGTTTGAGTTCGTTGCTGGTCAGTAGAATGGATCGTATTCGTGTGCAACGTTTTTTATGCTAGTCAGCAGAATGGGTTGTTGACCCATTTCCTTTCCCACGGGAAGCTTAGTTTTGTTGTTATTGCTTGTCAGCGCAAATAGCGTTAACTCCTCCCTTCTTAGAATAATGCGTCCACGCATTTTTACATGATATTGTAGAGGCTGGGATATTTCTGCAGGGGTGCTGGCTGATTGGATTCGCCTTGGTTTGTTATCATAATCATAGGTGGTGTTGTTATCGAGTTACTGGTGGATGTTCTGGATTTGTATCGTATCAATACTATTGTGAGAAATACGACTACAAATATAGCGTAAGTTGTTATTTGGTGCACGTCCTTCTCTAGTTGAATCTTGGTGAGATGCTGAGTGTTTTTCGTATGCAGCTCTTTCATAAGTTCTAAGGACAAAACTTCTTCTACTGCTAGGTCTGTATAAGTTGGATGTAATGTTGTAAGCTTGAATATTGACGATTTCTTGCGCAACGTACTGTTGGTTATTGATTGTTATTGTTTCGTTGTAGAATTTGACTATGTAGTTTCCTTTAAGAGACTGAGTGTGATTGTTAGCTTCTATTGTACCGTTGAATTGATTGAGGATGATAAGTCCTGGTAATACTTCTTCGATCTGGGCAATGTGTTGGCTATTTGTGGAGTTACATGATGCATTTTATATTTTCTAGTAAACCTATTAAGCATTTATTATTACTTAAATCAATTAGATCTGATTGTTTACAGAGATAAATTTCTTCAATTTTCTTACAATTATTTATCATTCCATATATATTTTTCTTATTTCTTAACATATTTCTATGAGATATTTTGTTTATTAAACCATTATTTTTCTTCATTGGGATTACAATTAATTTTTCATAAATTTCTTTTTTTGTTTTTGGAATACTAACAATGTAAAGTAAATCTTTTAAATTAGATGCAATTTTTACATCAGCAAATTTAATTGCCTGTTCAATATTTGTATATGGTAATACTTCTTTATTCATTTTATTTAATACAATATTTATCTCATATTTTGACATAATATTGGAACTAACAATATTTTCTTTAGCAAGTTCAATAGCGTAAATAGTATTCGTTAATTCTTCTTTTATAAGTTTTATCTTAAATAATAATATTATATTAAATTGATATTCAATAGTACTGTCTTTTTGTATTGTATTTATAATTTCATTAGTTACATTAGTAAGCAAATTAATTTTTTTCTTATATTCTTCATAAATTATTATTTGTTCGTTATTGTTTTCTATTACATTATTTATCTTATTTCTAAGGATAGTGAAATCTTCGTGATCAGGTGATCCCGCTATCCACTTCCATCCTGTCCCTATGAAATCTATTGATCGGTTTGATCTACTAACTTTAAGATTTTGGATTAAATTTTTTATTTGTTCTATTTCGTGGTGGATGATGTTAAAGTAAGGATTAGCCTTAGGGATTTTTTTAAGGATAATAGATTGTGCATTTGCGATAGGAAAATTTCGTATGGAGTTATTTCGATGGTGTGGATGAGTTTGAAGTTCCCTTCGGAGATTTTAGCCATTCCATTATTAAGGATGATGATGGGGGAATTGGTCTAGGATGTTGATGGTTCCTGATATTGGCTTTATGAGGTATCTGTTGGATAAAGGAAAAGGAGTACGATTAGTTTCTAATTTTTGATTTGTGAACAATTTTGCCTGAATATGTTACAACGGTTGATGACTTATTTTCTTTTACTTTTTCTTTTTTGTATCGTGCTGAAAGTTTTGAACCTAATCGTTTATTTACTTTGACTTAGATGGTATCTCCAGGGGAGTAGTCTTTTAAATCAGGTATTTTCTTATTATGGTATGTTATATCAGTTTCTTGTTTGGACTTTAATTTATCTATATTTTTTTGGTGTGTGTTCTTGATTTGAGCTGGGCTTTCGGTGTATCTGCAAAACAATAAATCGATTGGCTTCCTGTTTGTTACTGAATGTACAGAAAGGTTATATGCATTAACGGCAGCTTCTAAGAGTTCCGTGAAGGATTCGTAGATTTTCTCAGATTTTAAACATCGCATAATCTCAGCGAGAGCTGAATGAAATCTCTCTATCTGACCATTAGATGTGCTTGTGTAGGGAGGTGTAGTAAAAACATTAATTCCAAATTGATTTTGCAACATGAAGAGTATTGAGGCTGAATTAAATGATTTTTCATTATCACAGACTATTACTTTTGGTATTCCGAAACCAAAGACAATGTCTCTTATTGGTTGTCTTACATCTTCTGTAGCTTTTGAATCGATTGTTTTTGTAACGGCATATTTAGAAAATTTATCTATTGCAGTGATAACTAGTTTTCCTTCTGTAGAGAAAATATCAATGTGTATAATTTCACCGGGATATTTGGGTATGGGAGTAGATTGTATTGGGACTTTATTGGGGTGCCTATCATATTTATTTTGTTTACAAATTAGACAAAGCTTAGTAAATTTTTTTAGTTTTTTACTTAGTGTAGGGAAAAAGTATTTTTCCAAAATTTGGAGCCTATTTTCCTTTTGGTTTCGATGAGCACGATTATGCTCTTCCATTACTAGATTTTCTTGATCCTGTTCGTTGTCCACATCTTGAACTTGTATTTGTGTAAAACGGATCCTGTAAGAACTGAAATTGTCTTTGTAAATATTTTGGATTAATCCCATTATGCGTTCGCCTGTTTTAATTCCATTGGTTACAGATGGATTAAGGCATTTTTTTAGAATTTGAATAAGTTCTGATTCGTTAAAAAGGGGTTCAATGATAGTATGCCTGTGGTAAGTTGGGAATATGATTTGGAAATTTTGACTGGTAGGTGTACCTTCTTGAAGTAATATTTGGTTTTTGAAACAATTTATCGGTGATTCTACGCTATAAATTAAGCCATGCGACGATGATTCGTCGCTATGTATCGTAGGTGTTAGAGAATTAATTTGTGTTAACAGAGGTGCTCTAGATAGCGCATCCGCAACTACATTAGTCTTACCTGGTTTATATTTGAGTTCATAATTGAATTCTTCTAAAGATGCTTTCCATCTCTTGAGTTTGGTGTTGTTATTCTTTGTGCTAAGCGCACCGGTGAGAGGTTGATGATCTGTAAAAATAAGAACTTTTGCCGAACCGTATAGGTAATTTCTTAGGGAGTCTAATGCCCATATAATGGCAAGCATCTCCTTCTCATTTGTCGCATAGTTCTCTTCCGCTTTAATTAATGTTCTTGTTATGAAGGTAATTGGTTTGTTCTTTTGTGACAGGACAGCGCCTATGGCGTAATTCGAGGCATCTGTTGTAAGTTCAAAGGGACTTTTAAAATTAGGATAAGTTAGTATTATATCATCGGAAACCAAGGAATTTTTTATTTTATTGAATGCTTCGATTGCACTTTTGTCGAGATGAATGGGTTTTTTACTAGAAGTGTTGTTTGAAACACGGCCATCCTCCCCTCTCAAAAGGGATGCCAGGGGCTTAGCGAGTTTTGCGTAGTCCCGAAGGAAGCGTCGGTAGTAACCTGACAGACCTAGAAATGATCTTAATTCCTTCAGGGTTGTTGGAGGCGGAAAGTTCTTTATAGCACTCACTTTTTCGGGATTTGTTTTAATACCTTTGGAAGAGACAATAAATCCAAGGAATTCTATTTCTTGTTTAAAAAACTCGCACTTGTCGAGCTGAACCTTCATATGAGCATTATTTAAAGTTTCAAAGACTTTGTGAATATTCTCAAGGTGAGAAGCCTCGTCTTGACTAAAAATGATAATATCGTCGATATACACGTAGCATATTTTGCCAATGTGGTCACGAAGAATATCATCAAGGGCTCTCTGGAATATTGATGGGGCGTTTTTAAGGCCGAATGGCAACCTGGTTAACTCATATTTGCCATGGTTAATCGAGAAAGCTGTTTTTTCCATGTCAGATTCTTTTAAAGGAATTTGGTGGAAACCGCTTTTTAAATCAAGAACTGTGAACCAATTATTCTTTCCTAAATTGGATAAGACATCATTTATCTCTGGAATTGGGTATCGGTCAGCTACTGTAATTGAATTCAATTTACGATAATCTATTACTAATCTGAATTTTTTTCTTCCAGAAGCATCAGCCTTTTTGGGTACAATCCACACGGGTGAATTGTAGGGTGATCTTGAACGTCGAATAATACCGTCTTTAAGAAGATCTTCTATTTGACTCTCAACTTCGTCTTTGAGTGCCATTGGGTAAGGGTAAAATTTAGAATACACAGGAGAATCTATTGTTGTTCTAATTTCTCCTTTAACAACAGTGGTGCACGAAAGTTTATTATTGGGGTCATCAAATAATCTAGGGTATTTGCTAACTATGTTTTGAATATCTGTTTTTTGTTTAGTGGACATGTGGTTTGTTCTTATGTTAATGGTGTTGACTGATTGTGCAACTAGTTGTTTGACTTTAACCTTAACAGAATTATTTATCATCATGAAATTGTCTTTTATATGGATGACAGCTGAAAGATCTTTTAGACTATCATTTCCGAGGATAGCATGAAAAGATTTCAGTTCAGGCATTAAGAAGAATTTAATTTTTATGTTATTGAGACCGAAAAGGTTTAGAAAGGTGTGTTGTGTAATTTTGACATTTCCTCCTATAGAATTAGCATAAAATGGTTTTTCGTTAGTATGGGGTTTTGATACGAGGCAAGGTTGGATGTAATTTTTGTTCGACCCGGTGTCGATTAGAATTTTTACTATTGTTCCACTCTTCGTTTTGCATTCGAAGTATGGAAGAGAGGAACAGCTTAATCTAAAAATGGATATCATTGTATTCTATATTATGCTGCTCAGGACGATCGGGCTGCATCTGTGAACGATTCAGCTGCATGTAAGGTTGTTGGTGTCTTTGGGGTATTCCTGACCGTGGTTGGAAATTATTGGAACCTTGCGGAGTAGTCCAACTTGTAGGTTGTAGCATTAGTTCTGGATAGAACTGTTGTTGATTTTGAAAATTTGGACGTCTAGGTGGAGCTGGAGGTGGTAATTGAAGAGTTTTTCTAACATTGTTGTTTGTTGCTGTTGCATATTGTGTTCGAAAATTTTGGTTTTCGAGTCTTAGGCATAAATGCAAGGCTTGAGGTAAATCTGAGGGTTCTCGTATGCCTAGGAGCCTAGGTAGATCACCCTTTAAACCTCTAACAAATGTGTCTAAGGCTTTCTCCCTATATGCGTGCATTAATAAGTTCAAGGCTTCTTGACTAGCATCCATTGAGGATATTTTGTTTAAAATCAATGAAAGGTGCGAATAAACTTCTTGGTAGAAGTCCTGAATAGAGAAGTTGCCTTGTACAAGTGATGTTAATTGGTACTCTAGTGTACCTAGATCCCGTTTGTCTGCATAAGGCAGAGTTAAACATCTGGAAATGTTGTCCCAGTTTAGTGGTGTATTATATGATTCGGAAACATGGTCTGCATGACCAACAATCTTGTTTCTTATAACGTTAATAATTCCAAAATATTTTGGAGATCCTCTCAAGGGCTCATAAATCTTTAGGATTCTCTCTACACTTTTACACCATGAACTAAATTCACCTGGTTGACCAGAGAATTCTCGTAGGCTTCTGACAACTTCTGGAATTTTATCGAGATCATTTACGTTCCCTCTTTGATCTGGATTTATCGCCTGATCAACTCCAGCGAATTGGTCAGCATTTGGGTTCAAGACTGAATATATTAAATTTCTTCCTTCTGTTCGAAGGGTTTGGTTCACAATAGAAGATATAAGGTTCGAGAGTACTGGATTTCCAGCCAGATTTTCAAATTGAGGATTGGGATTACCTTGAGGATTAGGATTTATTGGTGGTCGAAGAAGGTTGTTCGGGTTTGCCATGGTTTATTTAAATTTTATATAAAAAAAAAAATATTCGCTAGATTTCAATGGTTGTATAAATGAATAATTTATGTTCCTACCTAATAGTACTTTGTATTTTATTTAAAAATTCTAAATATTAATATTTTAATTAAATTATTGGTTTCAGTTAAAGAGTTTAAACTTTCTATCAGACAAATTGGAATTATCAAAAATTTAATCAAAAATTATTATTGAGTAATATTATTTTCTATTTATAGCACAAATTAAAAGTAATATTTTCTATTTATAGCACAAATTAAAAGTTATTGTTATTTTGTTTGTAAATGTATTATTTTCTTATCTTAAAATTTGATTGTTACTTATATTAAATTTAAATTTTGTTTATAAATCTTACACTAATAATACCAATAATACCACGTCCGACGCTGGTGTAGACAACATTAATCCCGTTTGCTCTGCTACTAGTGGTATTGTCTGCACACTCCTTCGTAGGCCTCAGTATCTAAGGACTCCTGATATTGGTGGTTGATGGTTGTGGATTCGTGTTGGCTGTTGTTTTTTATTTTTTTCACACGCGGCGAGGTACCTAACGTCGTCTTAAGCTTTGTAAGTTTTTTTTAACACGCGGCGAGGTACTTGACGTCGTCTTAAGCTTTGTTATTATTTTTTTCTAAAACCCGCGGCGAAGTACTTGACGTCGACTTAAGCTTTTTCTTAGGTTTTTTAATTTATTATAAAACAACCACACAGGTTGGGCGCCAATTAAACTATTTAATGTTACTTTTACTCAAAAAAATTGTTCTTTATTCAATGAAATCTAAATCTAAACTGAGTTACAAATATTTTCTTAATAATAATGTAAGTTATTTCCGCAGGCAGAAGTTCGTTGTCGCAGACGCTTCGTCAGCACATCTGTTTGAGCTCGTTGCTGGTCAGTAGAATGGATCGTATTCGTGTGCAACGTTTTTTATGCTAGTCAGCAGAATGGGTTGTTGACCCATTTCCTTTCCCACGGGAAGCTTAGTTTTGTTGTTATTGCTTGTCAGCGCAAATAGCGTTAACTTGTATTCTTGCAAAGAAATTCAACGAAGGACGAAATTGCTGCTGGCGGAGCACTCTTTATACGTGGACTATACAATATTCCACGAGAGACATCACTCGATGAAGCACGGTACCGTTGATACAACAGGGTGATTGCTAATCTGCAGTTACATTCTAAATTTGAATTAGCTTGTCTTCCTCCAACTAAAGCTGCTGCAGATCAGCACTCATATCGCGTATATCATCAAGTACAAGCTTGGCTGGGAAATGCTTTGGAACCAAGCGATTGGGGTTGGAAATCCGTCAAAAGCGGATTAGTTCCTGTTACAACAGATCTGCCACCGGCTCCAGAACATCTACTTAAATTAATATCTTGTAACTGTCGGACACAATGTACAATAAGATGCGAATGTAGGCGATCAGGAATGTTATGTTCAGTGATGTGTGGAACCTGCCAGGGAACATTCTGCAATAATACCATTGGCGAAGAAGACCATCTAAACGAAGTAGATGCCAATGAGTTTTAATATAAATTTTTGTATAAGACTAATTAATTTTTAAGTATAATAACTTTATATATAAACTATAATGTATCTAATGTAACAAAAAACTAACATTTAAGCAAATAAAATATTGATAAAAATGTATATATAACTGAAGTATGTTCTTTTTCATTTTTTTCAACAAATATTTTTTTTTTTTTTTCAGAAATGTCCGCAGAAGGAACCTGCAAAATATCTTAAAAGACGCAATATAAAATTTTCAACAAAATTAAATATTTCTTTTAGTGTTATTCAGTACCGTTAGCTATTCAATTTCAATAGTAAATATTGTAAGAAAAATGAACATTATCTTTTTTTCAACTTTCAAAGACGATTTTTCCAACTTAACGGTTCCTTATGAAAAAATAAATTACATTTTCTTAAACTGAGTTAAATTGGCCATCATTTGAAATATTTTGAATCTTTGTTAAATGTACCGTTGTATTTTTTTTTCTTTTTTTTTAGTTAGAACTCAAATATTTTCTAACACGTTTCATGATGGATTAAGTTCAAAATTTTCCAAATAGTGTGTTATAAAAACTGTTGTTATACCACATATGACGGAAAATATAATAAAGAACAAATAAATACTGCATTTATTTTAATTGGGTCCCGTTAAATACTCCATTTTAACAAAATACACTTAAACAAAATGAAAAAAAAATAATTTTCTTCAATTTGTATACAAATTTAGTGCTACTTTATAAAACAAGTTAACATACAATCTTAAGAACCATTTATTGCTGCATAATTTAAAATAGTTTTGAAGTTCAAAAACTGTACCGTTATATTTTTTTTTTTTTTTTTTTTAAGAAAAATCATTTTTTTTTTCATGGTTGTCTCTTGAATAAATTCAAAATATTTTGAGAATGGTAATTATTTTATCTGTAACCACACATTTTAAACAATGCGAAATCAAATAATAAACAAAATAAATTACTTTTTTTTTTATAAAAATTTTTGACTGTTAATTGCAAAATTTTTACTTCTTCAATGTTTAATAAAATTTTTACCAAGTTTAAGACACTTAAAAAAACAAAATTCTTTTATCTTATGTCAAATATAATTTTGTGTAGTTTGATGTATTTTTCAAGTTTTTTGGATGCGCCGTTATATTTTATTTTTTTGTAAAAACTGCAAAAATTCAGTTTACATTTTCACTTTTTCAACGCTTACTAAATTTTTTTAAAATTTAAGGTCGTAATATACAAAAAAAATGTACATAATTTTATGCTTTAGTAAATCTTGGATCATATGAATTTTTTTCAGCTTTCTGAAATGTACCGTTATATTTTTTTTTTTTATCATTTGAAACTTTTAAGTTTTTGTTCATGGTTCCCTATCCATTTTATTGAAATTATTCAAGATATATCTTAAAGAAAAATCTCAAAAGTATCTCAAACAATGTTGAATTTAACAGTGAAAAAAGTGTGTTTTTTGATTTTGTTATATTTTGTTTACAATTCCATTTTAACAGTAAATACTGTAAAAAATTGTTTAAAATGCTCACTTTTTCAAGTTTTTATAAAAAATTGATAGAGTGAACGGTACATAATAAAATAAAATGTTTACTATCTTGTTCTAAATTCAATTCTGCATCGTTTGAGGTATTTAACAATTTTCTTAAATGTACCGTTATATTTTTTTTAATTTATACCTTAATTTTTTTTTTGTGATTTGTCTTTGAATAAAATATTTTTTTTTTTTACAGAAGGGTACATAACACAAGCTTGTAAGATATATCAAATGACGCAGAACTAATTAGTTAACAAAACTGTATTTTTTGTTTTTATTTATATTTGTTAAAAAATACATTTTAACGGAAAAAAACCCAAAAAAAATTTAGAAAATTTCAATTTTTCAACTTTGAATAAAATTTTTATTAATTTTTGGATTTTAGATATAAAAAAAACAAATGTACTATGATAAAATATTTAATTATGTATATTTTGAGATATTTTAGAAGTTTGTGGAATGCACCGTTATATTTTTTTTGTCATCACCATTTTTTTTTTCAAACGCTGATTACGCGGATTGCTCAACAGCTAGAGGCCAGGATATTTCCTCAAATACTCCTTTTAAATAGCTCTACAACCCATCAAAATCCTAAAGCTATTACCAAAATTTAGGATTTTTGCACAAAATTCCTGGGCTATTACACTAACTTGCCTCTTGATCTCTTTTTCTCTCAGAGCGAGGGATAGATTTACGCACAAGAAGCCAAGCAAAGAAATTCACACAGCAAGATATGGATGAACAACGTTGCATGATAAACAGGTTTTTTTTATGTCAAGTTAGGTTTGTTGTTGTCTTTTGCATATGGTTCGAATTTTATAAAGCAAGTGAGTATTTCCGCTGTCGATGGAGATTTTTTACTTGATTTTGTTTGTAAACAGGTTCATGTTTTTTTTCTGGCTAGGTAGGTAGCAGTAGCGGATCTAGGATTTGGCTGCGGGGGGGGGGCTTGCGGTTTGGAGATCCATTTGAGACCTTAAGTAATAAAATTTGCTTGTCCCAAGATAAATTTTATAGTTTATAACAAATAATAAAGATCAGTTTAAGTTTAATGCAAGACCGTACTCAACTTCAGTCGACCTAAACTTCACGACAACGCAGCAAAAAATTATTTTTTTATGAAATTTAAGGAGCTATATCGCACTAAGCGGCAACTGAACTTCATACAAATTCATACGAACTCGTGTGAAGTGTATTTCCGATACAGTGCAGTTCCGGCGAGTGCGGTCTAACCTTTAAGGCTCAAGTATTTTGTTATCCCTTTCCTTTAATGAAGTGATATCCGTTTTTTGTGTGCCTTAATATCCGCTCCTGTTGCGCTTCAAAATGTTTTCAATACAAAGTACAATAACAATTATTCATAATTGCTGTATCGGAGATAGAAGCAAATTCAAAGGCGCACAATAATTTTTAGCCATATATGCTTGAACCAGGCGTACAAATTCCTTTATTTATATTATTTAAAAATTGATTAGGTACCTGCATTATGTAGTTATATTTTTAAATTAGCTGTGGGTTTGTTTTGAACTTCCCATTTTCGACAAGATTTGAAAACTGTTTTTAATTGGCTAGTTCAGAAAAATTATATTTAAGTGTTCGTACTGGCAAAAGCTCATATGTGTTTTCACATGGTATTAGTCCTCTAAGATCTCATCTTTCCTGAATTATCCAAATCAAAGAGAAACTATTTTGTTCAAACTGACACTTTACGACCTAAGACAAAGCTGCTCTAAGAAATAAGCCGCGGCCCAATTCTGCAAGCGTGAATGAGTTTTCGTGTATACGCTGCATACGCTTTATAGGTATTCATGCTAAAGAAATATGTCGACAAATTTGCACGTCACTCTAGAGTCTAGAGGGATTGCAAATATTCATTTACTTTTGCATGATTTTCTGAGCGCGCACAGAGAAAACTCACGCTTTTGGAATTTGGCTCCTTGACTAGCGAATTTCTATGTTTTGTATGTACAATTGCTTGGACCTTTCAAATTTTGAAAACGTAGCCCCGAAAATTTCTAAGCCCAGCCAAGGCCGTAAGAAACAGTTCCTGTTGTGTTAAACATACACTAAACTTGACATCCCGTTGTTCTCCAATGGTTTAAGCCTCAAATGCGTTTCTTTCGGTAAATTAGCTTTGTTTTTAGTATATACAGTTGGGGCATTTGACACGTTAATGTAAAGCCCCGACCATTTTTATCTCTTTTTACTTATCTCTTCAAGCCTTAGCCCCAACTTCGGACTTTGACAGTCCCTAGAATTGAGCCCCCAAAACTCTCTGGAATAAGGTTAGTTTTTAAGAAGTAAGTTGCTTAACCCTGGCTAGGTGTTTTGTCCAATATTCTCAGACCTTATTGCGCCAAAGCTGTTATTTTTTTGTTTCAATTTTCTGGGTTTAATTTTTAGGGAAAGATTGTCGTTGCATTAAAAATATCCATATTCATAGCCCCCACTTAGTTTTTGTCCAATTCGCTTCAGGCTTTAGCCCCAATCTTAGGGCTTAGAAAAAAAATTACTTTATATGCATGCAAATAGTTCATCCCCAACCACGTTATTTTGTCCATCAAATTTAATATCTTAACAATATTTTAGACGGAATATAAAATTCTACACGTTGTAATGTATTGCTTTCTATAATTCAAATTATTTTATGATTCGGCTGTGGGGGGAGCTTTAGCCCCTATAGCCACCCCCCTGGATCCGCTACTGGTAGGTAGATACCTACCTAGATATTTTGTCGTTGTGTTTTGCTGGTTCGAATCTTATAAAGCAAGTGGGTATTTTTGTTATCCATGGAGATGTTTTTTCCTGAATTTTTTTTGTTGGTCGACATTTTCTAACAATTGAGAAGATTTTGTTTTGTTTTTGTTTTTGTGTTGGTTTTTTTTTTTTTTTTGAGAATTCTTTTCGTGGAACTGGTAAAAACAAAATATTCGGAGTAGTCTCACTAGTATTTTATTTCGGAACCTGGGGGAATTTCTCTGATATTGATGATTTTTTTTTGGAAATGTTGAAAATTAGATTTAGAAAAAGGTTTGCGGGGAGAGTACGATAACCCTTTTCCCAAAAATTGATACCGGTTTTTTCTAAAGGGGTCAAAACAAAGCATTTTTTTTTTATCATGGGGTCTATCTCGGACCCTTTAGGAGGTACTATATACAGTAGAGTGTCCGTTATTTCCCAAACTCTTTTTTTGGATAGCACACCCCGTCAATCGAAAGTTTATTCCGAAAGAAAAAACTATTGACAAACAAAATTTTTTTCCGAGGGCATTAACCCGTGCCTCTAAGGTCATACTTTTCCCATACAAATTTGTATGGGAACTTTACACTTTTAACATTTTATTTTTTTCTCTGGAACTATAACAGTTATTCTAATTTTTTTTTGGGAATTCTGATTGATTTATAGGTCCTTTAAAAAACTGCATTTAAAAATGTATTTAAAAAATTTAAATTATAATTTATTTCGATTTTTTAAGATAAAAAATACTTGAATATTATATATTTTTCTCTTATTTTTCTGGCAGGTACGTAATGGTATTGCGCAACCTTAGACTGACTGGCGTCGAGTCGGTCGGCATGGAAGAAAAGACATTTTTGTTTTCTTTTTTCTTGAATGAATTTTATGAAGCAATGGCGGCGATTTTTTTCGATACACATTCAAGTAGGTAAGGTTCTGGTACCTACATTTTGTTGGTTGGTCAGATCTTATAGTAATGGGAAAGATTTACTTTATTGGGGTTTGATGCGGAATTTGATTTTGTTCGTGGCAAATGGAATGATATTTTAATTTATTTTTTGATTGTTATGGCATTGGTGTATTTTTGTGTCTGTGAATCTGTAAATGGTATAAGATAAGCTAACAAATACAAATAAATCATCCAACAATCCACCGAAAAATACGGATCTGCAAATTTGATTCAGATTTTGTGCGTGAGACTGACTACAATTAAAAAATCAGAGCAAGTTGATAGGTGCTTGTTAATAGTGGAAACTTTTGAATTATGATATGTAATTCATATGAAATTTAAACCTATTTCGAATGGTCTTATTGTTTTGTCCATAACTGTATATGTAAATCAAGTGAAAGCACAAGTAGCTAGACTGGACAAAAAACATTTGAAATCAACTACAAACACCCATGATAGGTATGCGAAAAAATAATAAAATTAGCTAGGTACTTACAAAAGCAGGATAAAACATAAAACAAATAAAACATGTGAGGGTAGGTTCATAAAAACGTGAAACTATTAAAACAAAATTACATACATTCCTTCTTCCATAATTTTTTTTTTCAACCCCATGTTTTTCTACGATCTCCAAATATTGGTGGTTTAGGCATTTTTTCATTTAAATAAAATAAAATGGAAGGATAGACACACAAGCACTCTTTTTTTTATTTTAAACTATATCATCTTACGATCCGAACAAACACTATATAAGTGCACTGGCACTCTTTTTTTTTTGTAAATAACTGCAATCAGCACAACACTATACAACTATCACATCATCAAAATGAAAATCTTGATTTATTTGTTTATAAATTGTTTTTTCTTTTTGTTCAAATCCATTTAAATCACAAACAATAGATTAAAAGTATCCGTTTCTTTAAAAAATAATAACAATACTGGGAACCAAAAAACATGGACATTTTCCACCAAATTAAAATCACTCATTCATTTGCATACCTATTTAACTTTATATTTTTGTAAAGGCGTTTCAACATTCCCACATGCAAACAAAAGGTAACAGGTATCCTTTTAAAAATGAATGTCCAAAAACCACAATATATCAAAACAATTTTTCTATTTTTGTGCAGGTATATTATGTATACCTAACTAACATAGAGACAAGTGTTGCAGATATTGATGATCATGTGTTGTATAACTAAATTTTGAACCACACTACCCATACGTCCATTCATAAATCTTTTCTAAACTATAAACACAAAAATAGTAACCAGTTTTTTTCTGTCAAATCCAACCCATTTCTAAAAAATCACTGAATAAACAAAAAAAGATACATATAAGGGTGTCCCGTAAGTAATGGATAACCCTGAAATGCCTCATAGTAGACTTTATGACCGTCCTGAAAACTGATAAAAAAAAGTTTTATTCCAACCACAAGAAAAGTTATATGCATTTTTTTGTTCAGTGCATTATTTTTTTCTTACTTTACATTTTTGAATACCACGACTACAAGTGAATGAGTTCCATCATTTTTTTTTTTGCAGGAATATTTTACATTACTTGTGCCAACACATAAGTAGAAGAAAATTATTATAACTGTTGGACTTCTTTGAGAAAAAAATTATTTAACATTGAATTTCAATGCAAAATGTGAAAACAAATAATTTTTGAAAAAGTTAAATCATAGCTGGTATAAAAAAAATGCATGAATATCTGAGTGGCCAACTATTTTTAAAATATGCGCGTTAAATGCAGATTTCAAAATGGTATTACTTATTATTATATCTAGAGCCAATAGCAAGTTATTGGTAAAAATCTGCAATACTAGAGTAAATTTAGCAAAAACAAAAGTTTTAAAAATTAGCACAGTAAACGTGAAAATAATACCAATATAATACTATATACAGTAGAGTGTCCGTTATTTCCCAAACTCTTTTTTTGGATAGCACACCCCGTCAATCGAAAGTTTATTCCGAAAGAAAAAACTATTGACAAACAAAATTTTTTTCCGAGGGCATTAACCCGTGCCTCTAAGGTCATACTTTTCCCATACAAATTTGTATGGGAACTTTACACTTTTAACATTTTATTTTTTTCTCTGGAACTATAACAGTTATTCTAATTTTTTTTTGGGAATTCTGATTGATTTATAGGTCCTTTAAAAAACTGCATTTAAAAATGTATTTAAAAAATTTAAATTATAATTTATTTCGATTTTTTAAGATAAAAAATACTTGAATATTATATATTTTTCTCTTATTTTTCTGGCAGGTACGTAATGGTATTGCGCAACCTTAGACTGACTGGCGTCGAGTCGGTCGGCATGGAAGAAAAGACATTTTTGTTTTCTTTTTTCTTGAATGAATTTTATGAAGCAATGGCGGCGATTTTTTTCGATACACATTCAAGTAGGTAAGGTTCTGGTACCTACATTTTGTTGGTTGGTCAGATCTTATAGTAATGGGAAAGATTTACTTTATTGGGGTTTGATGCGGAATTTGATTTTGTTCGTGGCAAATGGAATGATATTTTAATTTATTTTTTGATTGTTATGGCATTGGTGTATTTTTGTGTCTGTGAATCTGTAAATGGTATAAGATAAGCTAACAAATACAAATAAATCATCCAACAATCCACCGAAAAATACGGATCTGCAAATTTGATTCAGATTTTGTGCGTGAGACTGACTACAATTAAAAAATCAGAGCAAGTTGATAGGTGCTTGTTAATAGTGGAAACTTTTGAATTATGATATGTAATTCATATGAAATTTAAACCTATTTCGAAAGGTCTTATTGTTTTGTCCATAACTGTATATGTAAATCAAGTGAAAGCACAAGTAGCTAGACTGGACAAAAAACATTTGAAATCAACTACAAACACCCATGATAGGTATGCGAAAAAATAATAAAATTAGCTAGGTACTTACAAAAGCAGGATAAAACATAAAACAAATAAAACATGTGAGGGTAGGTTCATAAAAACGTGAAACTATTAAAACAAAATTACATACATTCCTTCTTCCATAATTTTTTTTTTCAACCCCATGTTTTTCTACGATCTCCAAATATTGGTGGTTTAGGCATTTTTTCATTTAAATAAAATAAAATGGAAGGATAGACACACAAGCACTCTTTTTTTTATTTTAAACTATATCATCTTACGATCCGAACAAACACTATATAAGTGCACTGGCACTCTTTTTTTTTTGTAAATAACTGCAATCAGCACAACACTATACAACTATCACATCATCAAAATGAAAATCTTGATTTATTTGTTTATAAATTGTTTTTTCTTTTTGTTCAAATCCATTTAAATCACAAACAATAGATTAAAAGTATCCGTTTCTTTAAAAAATAATAACAATACTGGGAACCAAAAAACATGGACATTTTCCACCAAATTAAAATCACTCATTCATTTGCATACCTATTTAACTTTATATTTTTGTAAAGGCGTTTCAACATTCCCACATGCAAACAAAAGGTAACAGGTATCCTTTTTAAAATGAATGTCCAAAAACCACAATATATCAAAACAATTTTTCTATTTTTGTGCAGGTATATTATGTATACCTAACTAACATAGAGACAAGTGTTGCAGATATTGATGATCATGTGTTGTATAACTAAATTTTGAACCACACTACCCATACGTCCATTCATAAATCTTTTCTAAACTATAAACACAAAAATAGTAACCAGTTTTTTTCTGTCAAATCCAACCCATTTCTAAAAAATCACTGAATAAACAAAAAAAGATACATATAAGGGTGTCCCGTAAGTAATGGATAACCCTGAAATGCCTCATAGTAGACTTTATGACCGTCCTGAAAACTGATAAAAAAAAGTTTTATTCCAACCACAAGAAAAGTTATATGCATTTTTTTGTTCAGTGCATTATTTTTTTCTTACTTTACATTTTTGAATACCACGACTACAAGTGAATGAGTTCCATCATTTTTTTTTTTGCAGGAATATTTTACATTACTTGTGCCAACACATAAGTAGAAGAAAATTATTATAACTGTTGGACTTCTTTGAGAAAAAAATTATTTAACATTGAATTTCAATGCAAAATGTGAAAACAAATAATTTTTGAAAAAGTTAAATCATAGCTGGTATAAAAAAAATGCATGAATATCTGAGTGGCCAACTATTTTTAAAATATGCGCGTTAAATGCAGATTTCAAAATGGTATTACTTATTATTATATCTAGAGCCAATAGCAAGTTATTGGTAAAAATCTGCAATACTAGAGTAAATTTAGCAAAAACAAAAGTTTTAAAAATTAGCACAGTAAACGTGAAAATAATACCAAGCGTTGAACATAGCAGATTTTTGATTTATTGGCTGTTTCTACGATGTTGTCCTAATGATAAATCCAAGCTTTCAACTTCTATGGCCGAATGCATTACTGATAAAAATGTCAAAAAAGTGCAAAAAACGGTTACATTTTCGAACTTGTTTTGAATTTTACCTGTTCTATTGGGCTTTAACAAACCCATCAAATATTTTGTTGGTTGCTATTTTTTATTTGTTATTTTCTCCAAACAAAAAGTCTTCTGATTCAATTTTAATTGTGTTTTTTGAATAGTAAATTGTAAGATCCTGAGAAAGTGAGAACGCATAAAATCGTAAGTTTTTTAAATTTTGAATTAAAATTTTTGTAATTTGATTTTAATTCATAAGATTAAGACCACGACGAACACTTATTTATTTTTTATTGTTCATTCTTCAGAAAAATTAACGGTCTAAATAGCTGTTTTCCTGAACCTGCTTTTTGATAATTAAGACGGTTGATTGAACTTTTTCGATGCCACGTATTCTGTATTCTGCACAAGAATATGCAAACAAGCATTTCATTTATGGAGAGTGCAGACGCAACGCAAACGAAGCTGCGACTCTGTATAGGGAAAGGTACCCTTACGCACGTCACCCGGATTATCGAGTGTTTATTAGAGTCCATAGCTGTTTCTCGGAAGGAAGGCTGCCTGGTAGTGGTGTTGGTGGTGCTGGCGTGGGACGACCCCCTCGAGGAGATACCGAAGACTTAGTGCTTGCGGAACTTGACCGAGATCCTACAGTATCAATCCGAGCAATAGCACGACGCACTGGGATCGGAAAGACGACTGCGCATAATGTGCTAAGTAAATATAAATATCATCCCTTTCACCTAACACGGGTGCAAACTGTCCAGCCGCAAGATTTTGAAACGAGAATGAGTTTTTGTCGACAAATGATAATGAAAATTGAAGAAAATCCGCAGTTTTTTGACAAAATTCTTTGGAGCGATGAGTCGACATTTAAAAGAGATGGCTATACTAATCTCCATAATCTCCACTTCTGGTCACTACAAAACCAATTCAAAATAAACTATTGGACTGGGATTCTCAATGGGAAAATAATTGGACCCTTTGAGTTGCCGGGGATTTTAACTGGCCAAGGTTATTTGGAGTTCCTCCAAAATGAACTCCCAACCTTGCTGGAAGAAGTGCCTCAAGAACTAAAGGAATCCCATTGGCTTCAAAATGATGGTTGTCCAGCACACTATGCTGTGCCTGTGCGGGCATATTTAAATGCCAGATATCCAGGCAGATGGATAGGACGTCTGGGACCAATTTTATGGCCACCACGTTCACCAGACCTAAATCCACTTGATTTTTTTTATTGGGGATGCATTAAGGAAATCGTATACAGCAAGCCGATCAGGTCTTAAGAGGAGCTAAGAAATCGTGTGGAGGCAGCTGTATTACAAATTTCTGAGCAAAACCTTGCACGTTCACTAAGACGTTCATTTATTCGGAGGTGCAGAACCTGTATAAGAGTGGGTGGAAAACAGTTTGAGCATTTGCTTTAAATAAAAAAAAAATTAAAAAATTATCTATTTTTGTTTTTGTTTTCTAACTAAGTGATCATGTGATTAAAAGCTGGCTCAAAAACTTTTTGTTTAGAGAAATTAACAAATAAACTAATAGCAACCAACAAAATATTTGATGGGTTTGTTAAAGCCCAATAGAACAGGTAAAATTCAAAACAAGTTCGAAAATGTAACCGTTTTTTGCACTTTTTTGACATTTGTATCAGTAATGCATTCGGCCATAGAAGTTGAAAGCTTGGATTTATCATTAGGACAACATCGTAGAAACAGCCAATAAATCAAAAATCTGCTATGTTCAACGGCTGGTATTATTTTCACGTTTACTGTGCTAATTTTGAAAACTTTTGTTTTTGCTAAATTTACTCTAGTATTGCAGATTTTTACCAATAACTTGCTATTGGCTCTAGATATAATAATAAGTAATACCATTTTGAAATCTGCATTTAACGCGCATATTTTAAAAATAGTTGGCCACTAAGGTATTCATGCATTTTTTTTATACCAGCTATGATTTAACTTTTTCAAAAATTATTTGTTTTCACATTTTGCATTGAAATGCAATGTTAAATAATTTTTTTCTCTAAGAAGTCCAATAGTTATAATAATTTTCTTCTACTTATGTGTTGGCACAAGTAATGTAAAATATTCCTGCAAAAAAAAAAATGATGGAACTCATTCACTTGTAGTCGTGGTATTCAAAAATGTAAAGTAAGAAAAAAAATAATGCACTGAACAAAAAAATGCATATAACTTTTCTTGTGGTTGGGATAGAACTTTTTTTTATCAGTTTTCAGGATGGTCATAAAGTCTACTATGCGGCATTTCAGGGTTATCCATTACTTACGGGACACCCTGTATAACTGACCTACATACGCCCTACTAAATTTTTGATGAATTAAAATCGTTTATTCATAATAATATAATACGTAGATGACGGATATAAGAAAGTCTCATATAAGAAAAACACGCTTATAAGACGGACATTACAAAACACCATGCACATTCACATAAAGATACGTGTTAAATGAGATTCATATAAGAAAAACGTTTGTAAGAAAAACACTGATATAAGAAACTTATTCTGATACAAATTGCATTCACTACATAGAAAATTAAACTTTTATAAGAAATTTTCCCGTGCAAACATTCAAATGATGTGCCGTTTAATTTTCACAACATTTCTGAACCCACCATCATTGAATGGCCAAAGAAATGACAGATTGAAGATCAGCGAGAAAGAAAAAAGCCCATACATTGAAAGTGGGTACATTTTATTTCTTATGTGTTTTTATTTATACAAGAAATTTTCTTTCTTACATACATTTTACTTATATAAGAAATTTTCTTTCTTATGTACAATGTTTTATATAAGAAAACACGGATATAAGAAAGGAATTCTTTGGATTTTTTGAGTTTCTAATATCCGTCATCTACTGTACCATATTTCACCTATATAAAAACAAAAAAAACTAACCCCTTTTTAAAACAAATGCGCCCAAGCACCGCGTAATTCCAAATTTCTTGCGAATTTAAACCACCGAGCACCGACCCTGAATCAATAAACAAATCAAAATAAATATCTTAAATCTACCTACCCTGGCATGAACAACGACGACGACCGACCCACGACAATGCATCGAATAACACTTGCATTTGGTTGTTCATGAATCATGATGTTATGATGAAAAGCGCAGTTGTGTCATATACTTTTGCTTCCACCTGGATCAACCTCCCACCATCCATCACATAATTTGTTTGCCAACCACCGTTTTCTCTGTGGTCAGCTGAAGAAAAAACCCAATGCATATTCAACAAAAGATTTTTTATAAACTCTAGTTCAGCTGTGAACAAATATATATATAAAAAAAAAACAGAACAAAATAATATGAGAGCGCATGTGCGATATTTGTTTTTTTTTTTAAGAGAGTTGGCGCTGATACTGAAATGGAATTATTGTGAACTGCAGCTTCCTTGTGTGCGTGTGAAAAGCATTTTTTTTTTTTTAAAACGCAAAAAAGACCTCTTTTCGAAAAATTATATAAAAAAACTAATGAATGTTTTGAGTTTTTTTAATTGTTAAAACACCCTGTTAAGCAAATAATACATTAATCCGAATCAATTCCCTGTATGCGTTAAGTCATATTCTATTATATTTTTTTTTATTTCATTCTTCATTGAAAATAAATAAAAAATATGAGATATGAATATAAAAACGTTCATTTAAATTGATACAATTTCAACGATTTCAAATGATTTTTTTTTCTTTCAAGCATTTTTTTTGAAAGGTTCAGCATTTATATGTTTTTTTTTCTCATGAATCAAAAAAAATTAATAAAAAATTAATTGAAATAGATACCCCACTTTTTTCAAAAATGAGTCCCAGTTAAAAAAAAATAAATCACTTCTTTTCCTCATAAAATCAGTGAATTTGATATTTATATGATTTTAATGATATACGTATGTGCGTATATATATTAACTATGTGAAAACAAAATTTCAACAAATTAGCTTTACAAATAACATAGTTATATAACAATCAGTAAACACACTACCATCAAAATTCAAAGGAAACCTACCCTTAAGATAAGCTATAGGAGAATATTGTGGGTGTTACCATTGGTCTTCTATATTGTTGTTTCTATGTTAAGTATTTTTTTTTTTAGATAATTGCCCCTCCATAGGCCATAGAAGTTGAAAGCTTGGATTTATCATTAGGACAACATCGTAGAAACAGCCAATAAATCAAAAATCTGCTATGTTCAACGCTTGGTATTATTTTCACGTTTACTGTGCTAATTTTGAAAACTTTTTTTTTTGCTAAATTTACTCTAGTATTGCAGATTTTTACCAATAACTTGCTATTGGCTCTAGATATAATAATAAGTAATACCATTTTGAAATCTGCATTTAACGCGCATATTTTAAAAATAGTTGGCCACTCAGGTATTCATGCATTTTTTTTATACCAGCTATGATTTATATTTTCAAAAATTATTTGTTTTCACATTTTGCATTGAAATTCAATGTTAAATAATTTTTTTCTCTAAGAAGTCCAATAGTTATAATAATTTTCTTCTACTTATGTGTTGGCACAAGTAATGTAAAATATTCCTGCAAAAAAAAATGATGGAACTCATTCACTTGTAGTCGTGGTATTCAAAAATGTAAAGTAAGAAAAAAAAATAATGCACTGAACAAAAAAATGCATATAACTTTTCTTGTGGTTGGGATAGAACTTTTTTTTATCAGTTTTCAGGATGGTCATAAAGTCTACTATGCGGCATTTCAGGGTTATCCATTACTTACGGGACACCCTGTATAACTGACCTACATACGCCCTACTAAATTTTTGATGAATTAAAATCGTTTATTCATAATAATATAATACGTAGATGACGGATATAAGAAAGTCTCATATAAGAAAAACACGCTTATAAGACGGACATTACAAAACACCATGCACATTCACATAAAGATACGTGTTAAATGAGATTCATATAAGAAAAACGTTTGTAAGAAAAACACTGATATAAGAAACTTATTCTGATACAAATTGCATTCACTACATAGAAAATTAAACTTTTATAAGAAATTTTCCCGTGCAAACATTCAAATGATGTGCCGTTTAATTTTCACAACATTTCTGAACCCACCATCATTGAATGGCCAAAGAAATGACAGATTGAAGATCAGCGAGAAAGAAAAAAGCCCATACATTGAAAGTGGGTACATTTTATTTCTTATGTGTTTTTATTTATACAAGAAATTTTCTTTCTTACATACATTTTACTTATATAAGAAATTTTCTTTCTTATGTACAATGTTTTATATAAGAAAACACGGATATAAGAAAGGAATTCTTTGGATTTTTTGAGTTTCTAATATCCGTCATCTACTGTACCATATTTCACCTATATAAAAACAAAAAAAACTAACCCCTTTTTAAAACAAATGCGCCCAAGCACCGCGTAATTCCAAATTTCTTGCGAATTTAAACCACCGAGCACCGACCCTGAATCAATAAACAAATCAAAATAAATATCTTAAATCTACCTACCCTGGCATGAACAACGACGACGACCGACCCACGACAATGCATCGAATAACACTTGCATTTAGTTGTTCATGAATCATGATGTTATGATGAAAAGCGCAGTTGTGTCATATACTTTTGCTTCCACCTGGATCAACCTCCCACCATCCATCACATAATTTTTTTGCCAACCACCGTTTTCTCGGTGGTCAGCTGAAGAAAAAACCCAATGCATATTCAACAAAAGATTTTTTATAAACTCTAGTTCAGAACAGAACAAAATAATATGAGAGCGCATGTGCGATATTTGTTTTTTTTTTTAAGAGAGTTGGCGCTTATACTGAAATGGAATTATTGTGAACTGCAGCTTCCTTGTGTACGTGTGAAAAGCATTTTTTTTTTTAAAAAACGCAAAAAAGACCTCTTTTCGAAAAATTATATAAAAAAACTAATGAATGTTTTGAGTTTTTTTAATTGTTAAAACACCCTGTAAAGCAAATAATACATTAATCCGAATCAATTCCCTGTATGCGTCAAGTCATATTCTATTATATTTTTTTTTATTTCATTCTTCATTGAAAATAAATAAAAAATATGAGATATGAATATAAAAACGTTCATTTAAATTGATACAATTTCAACGATTTCAAATGATTTTTTTTTCTTTCAATCATTTTTTTTGAAAGGTTCAGCATTTATATGTTTTTTTTCTCATAAATCAAAAAAAATTAATAAAAAATTAATTGAAATAGATACCCCACTTTTTTCAAAAATGAGTCCCAGTTAAAAAAAAATAAATCACTTCTTTTCCTCATAAAATCAGTAAATTTGATATTTATATGATTTTAATGATATACGTATGTGCGTATATATATTAACTATGTGAAAACAAAATTTCAACAAATTAGCTTTACAAATAACATAGTTATATAACAATCAGTAAACACACTACCATCAAAATTCAAAGGAAACCTACCCTTAAGATAAGCTATAGGAGAATATTGTGGGTGTTACCATTGGTCTTCTATATTGTTGTTTCTATGTTAAGTATTTTTTTTTTAGATAATTGCCCCTCCATAGGCCATAGAAGTTGAAAGCTTGGATTTATCATTAGGACAACATCGTAGAAACAGCCAATAAATCAAAAATCTGCTATGTTCAACGCTTGGTATTATTTTCACGTTTACTGTGCTAATTTTGAAAACTTTTTTTTTTGCTAAATTTACTCTAGTATTGCAGATTTTTACCAATAACTTGCTATTGGCTCTAGATATAATAATAAGTAATACCATTTTGAAATCTGCATTTAACGCGCATATTTTAAAAATAGTTGGCCACTCAGGTATTCATGCATTTTTTTTATACCAGCTATGATTTAACTTTTTCAAAAATTATTTGTTTTCACATTTTGCATTGAAATTCAATGTTAAATAATTTTTTTCTCTAAGAAGTCCAATAGTTATAATAATTTTCTTCTACTTATGTGTTGGCACAAGTAATGTAAAATATTCCTGCAAAAAAAAAATGATGGAACTCATTCACTTGTAGTCGTGGTATTCAAAAATGTAAAGTAAGAAAAAAAATAATGCACTGAACAAAAAAATGCATATAACTTTTCTTGTGGTTGGGATAGAACTTTTTTTTATCAGTTTTCAGGATGGTCATAAAGTCTACTATGCGGCATTTCAGGGTTATCCATTACTTACGGGACACCCTGTATAACTGACCTACATACGCCCTACTAAATTTTTGATGAATTAAAATCGTTTATTCATAATAATATAATACGTAGATGACGGATATAAGAAAGTCTCATATAAGAAAAACACGCTTATAAGACGGACATTACAAAACACCATGCACATTCACATAAAGATACGTGTTAAATGAGATTCATATAAGAAAAACGTTTGTAAGAAAAACACTGATATAAGAAACTTATTCTGATACAAATTGCATTCACTACATAGAAAATTAAACTTTTATAAGAAATTTTCCCGTGCAAACATTCAAATGATGTGCCGTTTAATTTTCACAACATTTCTGAACCCACCATCATTGAATGGCCAAAGAAATGACAGATTGAAGATCAGCGAGAAAGAAAAAAGCCCATACATTGAAAGTGGGTACATTTTATTTCTTATGTGTTTTTATTTATACAAGAAATTTTCTTTCTTACATACATTTTACTTATATAAGAAATTTTCTTTCTTATGTACAATGTTTTATATAAGAAAACACGGATATAAGAAAGGAATTCTTTGGATTTTTTGAGTTTCTAATATCCATCATCTACTGTACCATATTTCACCTATATAAAAACAAAAAAAACTAACCCCTTTTTAAAACAAATGCGCCCAAGCACCGCGTAATTCCAAATTTCTTGCGAATTTAAACCACCGAGCACCGACCCTGAATCAATAAACAAATCAAAATAAATATCTTAAATCTACCTACCCTGGCATGAACAACGACGACGACCGACCCACGACAATGCATCGAATAACACTTGCATTTGGTTGTTCATGAATCATGATGTTATGATGAAAAGCGCAGTTGTGTCATATACTTTTGCTTCCACCTGGATCAACCTCCCACCATCCATCACATAATTTTTTTGCCAACCACCGTTTTCTCGGTGGTCAGCTGAAGAAAAAACCCAATGCATATTCAACAAAAGATTTTTTATAAACTCTAGTTCAGCTGTGAACAAATATATATATAAAAAAAAACAGAACAAAATAATATGAGAGCGCATGTGCGATATTTGTTTTTTTTTTTTTAAGAGAGTTGGCGCTGATACTGAAATGGAATTATTGTGAACTGCAGCTTCCTTGTGTGCGTGTGAAAAGCATTTTTTTTTTTTAAAAAACGCAAAAAAGACCTCTTTTCGAAAAATTATATAAAAAAACTAATGAATGTTTTGAGTTTTTTTAATTGTTAAAACACCCTGTTAAGCAAATAATACATTAATCCGAATCAATTCCCTGTATGCGTTAAGTCATATTCTATTATATTTTTTTTTATTTCATTCTTCATTGAAAATAAATAAAAAATATGAGATATGAATATAAAAACGTTCATTTAAATTGATACAATTTCAACGATTTCAAATGATTTTTTTTTCTTTCAAGCATTTTTTTTGAAAGGTTCAGCATTTATATGTTTTTTTTTCTCATAAATCAAAAAAAATTAATAAAAAATTAATTGAAATAGATACCCCACTTTTTTCAAAAATGAGTCCCAGTTAAAAAAAAATAAATCACTTCTTTTTCTCATAAAATCAGTGAATTTGATATTTATATGATTTTAATGATATACGTATGTGCGTATATATATTAACTATGTGAAAACAAAATTTCAACAAATTAGCTTTACAAATAACATAGTTATATAACAATCAGTAAACACACTACCATCAAAATTCAAAGGAAACCTACCCTTAAGATAAGCTATAGGAGAATATTGTGGGTGTTACCATTGGTCTTCTATATTGTTGTTTCTATGTTAAGTATTTTTTTTTTAGATAATTGCCCCTCCCATCTTAACGGGGGTATATAGACCCCCTTTCAGGTATGATTGTCCTATTATTTTGGCTGGTACTGTTGGTTGGTACTGTTAACATGAACGTAAAAGAAATATTTTCAAATTAAAAAAGCATAATCTAGGTAATTAATAAATAACTCACACCATCTTCATACATGGTGATAAATGAGAGTGCCCCCACCCAAGCGACCGAAAAACATTTGCCTATCAAAATTAATTTAAATGGTGACAAATGCGAGTGCTCACACCGACGACGGCGAATGTTTATCCGCCGCGCTGAACGTTTCGCGTTGGTTTGGGAGAGGTTCAATCAATGAACTGGGAAATTCTCGAATGTGTTTCTTGATCAAATTGTTTTCACAAAACACAAAGTATGAGTTGCTAATCTTGGATCAGTATCGCTCCAATTTTGGTTAATTAGCGTGAGGTAATTGGAGCCTGTGAATGTCACATACTAAATTTAACCCACTGTGAACAAACTGGCCCTAACTCATTTTCAAAATATTGAGTTAAAAAAAATTTTAATTTTTTCAAATGACAATAATGTTAAGACTTTGTAGAAGCTGCAACATACACAAAAATTGAAAAATTAAAACAGAACCGTATTCGAGAAAATCAATAAAATGTTTGGAAATTGCCAACAAATAAAAAAGTATAATTAATATCTTGAGTTCGATTTTTCTTACAAATCAATAACCTATATACAGGGTGTCCCATTAACAATGGTCCAAACTGAAATTGGTGATAGGCCAGGTGATGAACTATCAGAATTTGGTAACTTTTCCATACCGAATCATAGCGGTTCTCGAGTAACGGCTATTTTCTGAATTTTGAAAAAATCTAACTTTAAACCAGTTGTTTGCTCACCCTGTCCATAATTGATTTTTGTTTTTTACAAATTTTGCATTAAAAAATTCACTTATAGTTTCACTAACTTCACTGAGTAAAATATTTTTAATTGGCATCACCATTTGCCTACAAATCATTAGTTAGTATTGAACTTTGCCAAAATTAATTTTTGACCTCAATCTTCTGATGAGCCCCCTGAATAAAATTCGTATGGCTCAATACAGGTTTTGTATTTCAAAAATTGCCTATTTTTCTGTAGTTTCAAAAAAGGTATTAAACTTGCCAAAGCTATGTTTAAATAGACAGTTATAACTGTTTGAACCCAATCAAACAGGTTCAAAACCAAACAAAAATAAAACATTTTTGTTCAAATATTTCGATAAAATTAGAATTTCACTTCAAATATAACTCCAAAAGAGCTGAATTTTGTTGGAAATCTTCGTTTTGATGTCTTACGCATTGCTTAAATTAATACCTTAAATTTTGACAAGGACTTTTAGTTTTCTGTGGTGAAAGAGTATAAATCCAGTATATTTGAAAATTTTTCGAAAACCATCAGGTGTTTTAAGAAGTTTCTTTGGAAAACATGTAGCTTATAAAATTCTACAGAAAAAAGATTAACTCCTTTTTTCGTTTGAGCAAGAGATTTTGAGAAAACGGGGACAAAATGTGTTTTATACTTTGATGTGGTATTTTCCACACCGCATTTGCGCACATTTGTCTCAAAATTTATTGGTCTAACGGAAAAATGTATCCTAATGGTTTTTTTTAGAATGCTATAAGCTACAAAATTTCCAAAGACACTTCTTAAAAAACCTGATGGTTTTCGAAAATTTTTCAAAAATACTGGATTTTTACGCTTTCACCACAGAAAATAGAAGGTCCTTGTCCAAATTAAAGGTATTTATTTAAGACATCAAAACGAAGATCTCCACCGAAATTCAGCTCTTTCGGAGTTATATTTGAAGTGAAATTCTAATTTTATCGAAATATTTGAACAGAAATGTTTTTTTTTTTGTTTGATTTTGAACCTGTTTGATTGGGTTCAAACGGTTATAACTGTCTATTTAAACATAGCTTTGGCAAGTTTAATACCTTTTTTGAAACAACAGAAAAATAGGCAATTTTTGAAATACAAAACCTGTTTTGAGCCATACGAATTTTATTCAGGGGGCTCATCAGAAGATTGTGGTCAAAAATTAATTTTGGCAAAGTTCAATACTAACTAATGATTTGTAGGCAAATGGTGATGCCAATTAAAAAAAAATTTTACTCAGTAAAGTTAGTGAAACTATAAGTAAATTTTTTAATGCAAAATTTGTAAAAAACAAAAATCAATTATGGACAGGGTGAGCAAAAAACTGGTTCAAAGTTAGATTTTTTTCAAATTTCAAAAAATAGCCGTTACTCGAGAACCGCTATGATTCGGTATAGAAAAGTTACCAAATTCTGAAAGGACATGGCCTGGCCATTCACCAGTTTTGGTTTGGACCATTGTTAATGGGACACCCTGTATATAGCTATCACTGGTAAAAATTAAAAATATCAAACAAATCGTTTTCGAGAAAATCAGTTCGTTCTGAGTTCATTGCTTTATCATTTACACTTTTGTTGTTATAATGTGCAACCAACAACGATTAATAAAAACAGTGCAACACCGAGGCTTAATGAAGTCTTAAGCCTATATCAACGCCAATAGTTTCACCATGCTAAAGTATCAATTTTTTTTGGAGTGGAACCTTGTAGAAGTTGGCTCCTAGCAGCAGTCCAGGTCAATGTCGCTCAATGGTCTGTCTTGTATATTTTCACACATGCGCACATGCGATTTTATCTGATGATAAAAACCTATCTCTTTCTTTCCTACAGTAAAAAAAAAAGAGACAAAAACTGTTAGAAGATACGATGTCGAATTCAATTTGCTTTAAAATAATTTTCTATTCGCATTCATTGAATCCACTATGCAGTGTTTCATATAGCCCGTTTACAAGCAGTATCAAAATCTCGAGTTGGATTAGGGTCGTATTTTTGACCAAAATTTTTCGTCACGTGAGTTGAGAGCCCCATTTGAAGTTAAATTGATATGATGTTGAGATTGCAGTTGAATGCATGTATTCATTTCACAAAAAAAAAACAATTAATCCTTAATGAATTTTAGTACATACACTGCTCGTCATAAGGTTAGAAGCAGACATTTGTGAAAAGTAAATCTAAAACATCTCCTTTTGAATGCGAAAGAGATCAAAATTTGCTATGACACAAGCACACAAAAGAGACTGTTAAGTGTACCACAGAAGAACTTATGTTTGAGCTCCGAGTTAACGGCAGATAAAAGAATAAATGTTAGCAGAGTCACTTTTTTTAAGTAATTTTATGTTTCACTAGCTAAGAAGCACATACAAAAATTGACGAAAAACGTTGGTTTTAATGTTTTTTTATAGAAATTTTGTTAGTCTAATTTGTATGCTTCTAATGTGGGCTGCTGGCAGCTTTCAAAATAAATTAAAAAATTCGATCTTTTAGAGAGTTATACAGTGATTCCAAATAGTCAAGTGAGATTTCACTTAAGGCCAAGTTATTGGCGTGATGCATTCATCGTATTGCTTCCCTTCTTCGTATACTTTTCATGTGAGCCATCCCCTAACGTTCAATGTTATCTTCAAGTACAGTGCATAGTAGGTTAAGGAAGCAATAGAGCATTTTGGCTTAAATTTGATGATTTTAACACTCCAGCTGTATGAATAGGGGTGCTGTTTGTATGAAAATCTGTGAAGTTCGTCCGAAAAGTTCTTTGGTTTGCTACAAGGAATCTGTGGCCCAGCTTTAATAAAAAAAAACAGACAAAATTATGAACCTGAAAAGAGATCCCTGCATCTTCTGATAGGAATCTCTTAAGGTATCATAAAAACAAAATGGGTCTGAATACTGTAGACATATACAGAGGATGCGGAGACGAAGAAGAAGTGAAGGACACCCTTCACTACCTAGGTCACTGTCCGGCACTCTGCTACATAAGGAATAAAATTTTGGGTAGCTATATTTCTTCAACGATTTAGCAGAAATCTCGAAGTGAACAGATAAGAACATCTTAAATTTAATTAGCTTCATCAACGCCTCCAAATGGCTCGATACTCCATAGGATTTCAAAGGTTATATATTTTAAAGGGATGGTCCAAACCATGGGCGTATCACAAGGGATCAACATTGGTCTAAGTGTGACGAGAACAAGATACAAGATCACCGGCATCCCATCATCCTAACCTAACCTAATCTCCTATGCACCGAACTTGAAGATAACATTAAATGTTAGGGGATGGCTCACATGAAAAGTATTCTAAGAAGGGAAGCAATACGATGAATGCATCACGCCAATAAGCTGGCCTTGAGTGAAATTTCAATTGACTATTTGACTGTATAACTCTCTTAAAGATCGATTTTTTTAATTTATTTTGAAAGCTGCCAGCAGCCCACATAACAAGCATACAAATTAAGAAAATTTCTAAAAAAAACATTAAAACCATCGTTTTTCGTCATTTTTTGTATGTGCTTCTAACCTTTAGGTAAGGTTAGGTTAAAGTGGCTGTCAGGAAAACGGCTGACACACTTAGACCATAATTAGGTCCGTTGTGATACCACATGATAGGAATGAGGAGATTATCCTCATTACGAAAACCATTCGGAGCTTTTTATGAAGCGAGAGAGACAGTGTATGTCTGTATTAGCTAGATCGCTTGGATCATTGAAAAAGTAGTTCCCAAGAAGGAGTCTGCGCCTCTGTGAAAGAGCAGGACATGTGCAGAGGAGGTGAGGAATTGTTTCCTCCTCCTCTTCGTCCATGCAACTTCTACAGAAGTCATTTGAGAAAACGCCAAGTCTTGTGGCATGTTTTCCTATAAGGCAGTGTCCTGTTATGACACCTATTACGGAGCTAATTTGGGATCTGCTAAGTGATAGCAAACTTTTAGAGCGCCTAGGGTCTAGCGATGGCCAGATTTCTTTTGTGGCCAGACATGTAGTAAGGTTTGTCCATCTAGAGTTTGCTTTCCTTGCAGAGTTTTGTTTTAGCAAAAGTTTACATGTAGCGATCGGTATACCTATGTTCCACCTGTTAGGCAAAACGGGCATTAGAGTTCCATTTCTGGCAAGTTCATCGGCTTTACAGTTTCCCGGAATATCTCTATGGCCCGGCACCCAAAGAAGGTGAATATTAAACTGTTCCGCCATCTCTTCAAGAGACGATCGACAGTTTTGGGCCGTAACGGAGTTGGTAGAGACAGAGTTGAGAGATTTAAGTGCTGCTTGACTATCTGAGAAGATGCGTATATCCGATGTTGATATCACGTTTTCTCTCAGCCAAGACAGAGCTTCTTTAATTGCCAGAATTTCCGCTTGGAATACGCTACAGTGGTTAGGGAGCCGGAAGGAGAGACTTAAATTAAGTCTGTCTGAGTACACTCCGCCACCCACACCTTTCTCAGTTTTCGACCCATCAGTATAAAAATGAACTGAATCACCTTTGAGAGGGTCCCCAACGTCCCAAGATTCTCTTGAGGGTATGGTGACCTGGAAACTTTTGTCGAAATTTAGTTTGGATGTGGTGTAGTCGGAATGACAAGGAATAGATTCATATAAGTCTAGAATTTTAGTATGACCGATAGAGTTGTCGGTCCATTGAGAAATGGCTTTAAGGCGGACGGCTGTGTTCGCAGCCATTTGCTTGCCATATATATCGAGGAGAGAGCTCCACTTATGCACATACTTGCTGATCTCTGGACCTTGCTCAGCTGGTCACAGTACGTGACTTTATCTAGAGCAGTCCACCAAATTGTTACCCCATAAGTGAGAATCGGTCTTACGACAGCAGTGTAGAGCCAGTGAGTTATGGCAGGGGATAGACCCCATTTAGTACCTATAGCTTTTTTACAGGAGAATAAAGCAACAGTGGCTTTTTTAATTCTCTCTTGAATATTAGGTTTCCAACTTAGTTTTTTATCCAGTATGAGACCTAAATATTTGGCTTCATCTGAAAAGGAAAGTGGAACACCATTAATTGTTGGAGAATTTATCTGTGGTATTTTATATTTCCTTGTGAAGAGGACAAGTTCTGTTTTGCGGGGGTTTACACCTAGCTCACAGCGTTCTGCCCATTTTATTAGCTTGTTAAGAGCGGTTTGAAGAAGTTCTATAAGAACCTGGGGGTGTTTCCCTGATATAGCTATTGCAACATCATCGGCATACGCAATCACTTTGAATCCTTCACCCTCCAGGACAGTCAGTAAGTCATTTATGACCAAGTTCCATAGAAGTGGTGAAAGGACCCCACCTTGTGGTGTGCCTCTAGTGACAGATCTTCTAGTGGAATAGCCTCCCAATGCGGAGTTGATGACCCTACTCCCCACCTTCAAATTTTCCAGTGCTCCTACTATTGCACGGCCGCTGACGTTGTTAAAGGCGCCTTCTTTATCAAGGAAAGCCGCAAGCGTGTACTCTTTATGGTGCAGGGAGTATTCGATAGATCTTACTAAGGTGTGAAGAGCAGTTTCCACCGATTTTCCCCTACAGTAAGCGTGTTGTGCTTTAGAGATAAGGTTAAGCTCTATAGTGTCACGCAGGTGGATATCAATCAGACGTTCGAAAGTTTTAAGAATGAATGATGATAAGCTAATTGGTCTCAGGTCTTTTGGATTAATTTGGGAGTATTTTCCAGCTTTGGGTATGAAGACAACTTTCACCTCTCTCCATACTGAAGGAATATGAATGAAATTCAGACAACCAATCAGTATAGTTTCCAGTATAGGAATTATGATATCTGAGGATCTCTGAAGTTCAGCAGGTATAATGCCGTCTGGTCCCGCGGATTTATAAGGTTGGAAGCTGTCTATAGCCCATTGGAGCTTGTCCCTTGTAATCAGACCTGGTATTTGATTGACCAAGTCATGTGACTGAGCGAATTCAGTATTTGAGACAATTTGTGAGCTACCTGGGAAGTGAGTATCAAGTAGCAAATTTAGTGATTCCTCACAGGATTTGGTCCAGGAGCCATCTGCTGTTTTAAGAGAGCTTGGCATCCCTGGATTGGTAGAGAGGACTTTCCTAAGTCTGGATGCTTCTGAAGAATCTTCTATTTTGTCACAGAAGTTCCTCCAAGAAGTTCTTTTAGTTATCCTCATTTGTTTTTTATACACTTTCAGCGAGTTCTTATATATATCCCAATCTAAACTCTCTCTGGTGTATTTAGCTCTGTTGAAAAGTTTCCTACATTCTTTTCTGAGCGGTTCGAGCCCTGGCTTCCACCAATGAGGTTTCTTTTTGCCCCTAATTTTAGTTAGAGGACAGGAAGTGATCATTGATTTGTTGAGTGCATTTGTTAGATCTTTGACTTTATTATCGAGATCAGTTTTGTTCAGGGGAGGATTAAAAAGGTCAGGTTTGATTAACTTTTTAAGAGTTTCCCTATATAGGAGCCAATTTGTTTTCCGGTAGTTCCGGAAGGAAGGAGGCTTTTCAGTTTCATCATTTAGACTGAATTGAATGTATCTATGGTCTGAGAACGAGTGCTCAGAAGATACTTTCCAATCCAATATCGGTTGATGAACCATATCTGAGACAAGAGTGATATCTAAGACTTCTTGTCTATTTCTAGTTACAAAAGTTGGTACGTTTCCAACATTACTTAGAAGTAGGTTAGTAGTAAGAATATAATCGAAAAGAGACTCACCTCTGTCGTTAATATCCGAACTCCCCAATACTGTATGGTGCGCGTATGCGTCGCACCCGATAATTAGGCGTATATTCTGCCGTTCTGCATCAGCGATCAGTCTCCTTAGCTTTACACTGGGGAGAGGGCCAAGATCGTCATGGCCAAGATAGGCGGACACTATCCAGTACAACCCTTTTTCGGTTTGTAATCTGACGGCCGTTACATCTCGATCGCTATATTCAGGGAGTAAAAATACATTAGTATTACATTTAGCTACTATGCAAGATCTAGGTTCACCTTTATCTGGCGCATGCAGCGTGTAATAGCCCGGAGTCCTGAGTCCTTGAACACTGGAGTTAGCAATCCATGGTTCCTGGATCAGGACAATATCTTCCCCGTTTGTGTTCAGACGGAGAAGAAGGGAGGCCGAAGCCACAATACAGTGTTGGAGATTAATCTGAATCAGCTGCAGCATTGTTACCACAGTCGGTCAGATCAACCTCCAGCACCATTTGGTCAGCGTCTTCGGCTTCAGAGGAAGATCTTAAAAGTTCTTTCTCGCTTAGAAGAACGTTGATAGGGGAGTCTACGCTCTCCATGTCGGAGAGGTCGACGGAAGGAGCCTTCCTTTCGGTTGGCAGATTGGGCAATACCATAGCCGGAGAAGTGTCAATGTCATCTATCTCCATCTCTGGAGTTTCGATGCCGACGACAGGGTCTTCGTCTATGGTCATGTCCTGGGGGTTTTGTGGAGGGGCTTCTTGTGTAACTTCCTCATCTTTTTTGAAAACCTTCAAGGCGATTTTGTGGAAGCCGTACCTAATCACATTTTCGGTCGAAACCAGAGGAGCCAGAGATTCCTTGTTGATTACTATGATAGCAGATCTAAAGGAACCCCTGATCTCTTCCAGCTTCGCGACTACCCAATCTTTTGTAGGTAGGCTTGGATTGCTGTACTGCATCATCTGGAGTATTTCATCTTTGCTGGCTGGTTCGATCGGGATCCAGGCACGAGCTCTAGGCCTGCAGGGGATATCATCCCTAGCAACAGCCTCGAGACTAGCACCTGGTCAGACCTCTCCCAGTCTGCTAACAGCAAGCTTAAACAGATCACATGATCTCTGATCTGCACAGGCGATGAGCTTAACACGTCCTTGGTGCCAGCCTGCATCGTCTGTGATTGGTTGAGGTCCGGGATGCTCCCTCACTAAACTCATGAAGCCAGCTGAGAGCTTCACTATGACCTTCAACCAATTCTCAGGAGAGATCCTGCCATCTGCATTACTTCTGTCGATGACTGCAATGACAATTTTGTCCTTTAGTACGTCACTAAAGGGCAGACCTTTATTCACGTTAAGTGATTTGTCGGTGCCTTGCACCTTGGGTCGTTTGGGATCGGGGATGGTGCTCCCGATGGACCGTTGACGCTTTGACGTGTAGTCCCCACTGGTCTTTCTGAGAGCCATAATGTTCATGGCCCATTGGAGTTTGGCAGTTTGTCTCGAGTCACGATCCGCTACCGGAATGTCACCGATAGCTTTCACGATCTTCTCGGCATTCCGCCTCTCCTTACGGTTGGTTTGGTTCCACCCCAACTCGGTGGAAGCAGAGCCATTTTTCATGACCCTACCACCAACGGGTTGTGGTATCTTCCTTGAGCCCAGGGGCGGTATACTTCGGCCAGCAGTGGAGGATCCGTAAGTCACGGACGCGCTGCTGGCAGAAGTACCCGCCCCTGGGTCCAAAACGTGGGAGGGGGGGGTGTTGAGGCCCATCCCGATGGAGGGAGGACCGTTGTCAGCGGCCGTGCTTCCAACGGGTTGGGGGTTCTTCTGTGAATACGGAGGCGGCTTAAGCACCCCAGCAGTGTTGGATCCGTAAGTCACGGACGCGCTGCCGGATGTGATATCCGTCTCCGAGCTCATCTGCGGGGGAGTGGCTTTGTTGAGCCCCATCCCGATGGAAGCAGAACTATTTTTCATAGCCCCACTTCCAACGGGCTGTAGCACTTTCTTTGCAACGGGGGTCGGTATGTTCCTACCAGTAGTAAAGCTTTTAACGGCTGCACTACTGGGCGAAAAACCCGACCCGGAGTTGAGCACATGTGCATTTTTTCGACACAATCCGGTGGAGGTAGAACCTGCTAACGCACGCCGACCTCCAACAAATTGGAGTCTCTTCTGCGAACTCTTTTGCTGTCTGCCTCGTCCGGTAACGGAGAAAGCACCCGCTCCGGAGTTCGCTTGTTTACGGGCAGTGGTAATGGCAGCAGCAGCGTACGTCACGCCACTACTACCACTACGGTGGGCATTAGCCAACGTACCCGAAGAGAGACCCCCACGGCCAACGGCAGTGGAGCTGTTTTTCGCAGCAGCACTGCCAATGGTCGCGGGGGGTCCCCCCGAGCACGAAGGATTTGTACTGCTGGCGGGGAGGACAAAGCCCTCTTCGCCAGCAGTAGCGTCTAGCTCACGAGTCGATTCACCCCCCACGGATGACTTATCAGTCTTTCCATGGATTGTGGTCGGCTCGCAAGACCTTCCGCACTTCGTTATACCAGGTGTACTAATTGTCACTGGCGACTTATCCTCGTTAGAGGCCAAGCCATCGCCGGTAGTCGCGACTCCTACCGACTTTTGAGTGGATATCCCCACTCGCTTTTTAAATTCTTTAGTACTCATTTCATATTTTATAGTTTTCAACATTTCGGTTTTCGGTTTTTTTGGGTTATGTTAGTTACCTAGACTTGCAACTGGATTGCTGAAAGCCTAGGCGTAAGCCCCCTCACTACGACAAAGTCTAACCCGTGAGGGGGCTTCTAACCTTATGAAACATAAAATTACTTAAAAAACGTGCCTGGCTAAAATTTATTCTCTATCTGCTTTTTCGGAGCTCAAACATAAGTTATTCTATGGTAAATTTAACAGTCTCTCTTGTGTCATACCAAATTTTGATCTCTTTCGCATAGAAAAGGAGATATTTCAGATTAAATTTTCAAAAATGCCTGCTTCTAATCTTATGACGAGTAGTGTACCTAGCATAGCTATACAAAAAGAAAATAATTTTAATCGCACATATGCAATATTTAAAATTTTCGAACTTGGGAAGCACTGTTCCATTGTGGAACAGAAAATGGACAGCATAGGTATTCAGTCTTTTTTGCGCTAATGCGGTATCCACTTCCCTTCAGAACATCCACCCACACATCAAGTGCTCGTTGCAAGGACACAGGATCTTCTTTGCTCCATCGTCAGCAAAGAATAACTGATTCACTTTGGGGTCCGTCACCTTATCCTTAAGCAGAAAGTCAAGGACAGTAACAAAGAGCAAAGGACTCAAGACGCTTCCCTGGTGAACACCTACTCTAATTGGGAACTCTTCGGTGATTCCTTCGGGGCATCTTACCTTTGCCTTAACTCGCTCGTTCATGCCCACGATTATCCACACGTCGACTTCCGGAACTCCTCGTTGTCTAAGTGCAACCCATATCAAATCAACCAATACAAAATGCAAATCTCTTGAGGAATCCCGATATTTTTCGATTCTGATTCTTATACTCTGAATAGCATCTGTAGTTGATTTACCCGATATGTGTGATAATTAAATATTATTTGATTTCGAGAATAATTTTATTTTTGCATCCGAATTTAAATATATGCCTTGTAGTAGTATAGTTTTTAAATGAAATATATATATTTTTTTTAATAATTTCAAATTTCAGCATGTAGTGTTGCTGCTGAACAGAAAGTTTTTTTTTTTTTTTAAATACATGATGAAAATGTTATTTGTGTTTCATTTTGAATAAATGATTTAAATATTATTTTTCGTTTCATTTATCATAAATATAATATTTTGATTAAGTTATTATTTTATTGTTATTATGATGTGGTGATTTAACAATAAATTGAAAAATGTTTTAAAAAGGATTTGTATTATTTTGGTTATGTGGAATGTGATACGTGGCCCATTTGCTTTCCATCACAAGATAGATAGATAGATTGATTTTATTAATTTTTCTTTTGATCATACAATTACTTTTATTATTACAATAAATCTTTATGGCATGGCAAAATGCCATCTGCCAGATTGACAATAAAAATATAATAAATAATTTGTAATTAGCTTTCCATAAATTTTAGAATTACGTATTTTTTATGTTTGTGCAGTTTTTAACAATAATATTTTTATAATGTGGAAATTGTTATTTTGATAATGTGGAAATTATTTTGTTTATTTTGATAATGTGGAAATTATTTTTCAAAAATCTTCATTTCGTATTATTTCCCTATATTTCAAAGAAATCTTGCAGTAGTCATAAAGTCGTTTTAAAATCCATCTCATTAACCTGATCCTCTGACAAGAAATCACTTCCAAACACACTTCTCCTCGTTTCTCTAAGAGTTGGGCATCTTCCAACAAAGTGGACCACATCTTCCCGTTCCGATAAGTTGCATATACTGCATTCCAATTGAAAATCTGGTCTATGAGCAATAAAGTTTAGGTTCAGCAATTCACTTCGAAGGTTGTCCATTGTAGCAATCATTTGGACACTGTTTGAATCGTGAAAGTAATTTTTGTCTAACAGGTTGTGATTGAGTCTACTGTATACTGATCTGTACAACAAACCAGATGCTTCAGCTATGTGTTCTGCACTACATTGCTCTTTTCTCTACTTTTTATATTATTTCGTAGGGGTTTCTTATACTGCTCATCATCAATATTGATACTCAAATTCAAATAACATTCCTGCGCCAGTCCAAACCACTCTCCATACCAGCTGAGCTGTTTTTGTCTTGAATAGCTTTGAGGGTTTTTTTTTTCTGGATAGAAATACCTTTTTAAAATGAGTCGAAGAGTTTTTAAAAAACAAATATAAAACCTTTTTAGAAAATAAAATAAAATAAAATAAAATAAAATAAAATAAAATAAACTAAAATAAAATAAAATAAAATACAATAACAGAACAGACGAAAGTCGACTGTGTACTATGATGTGTAATGTGTGAATGTTTATCGCTGCAACTGAGACTTAGGCGCCAGTTACAGCTTTCATTGAAATCCATCATTGAAACACAAATCAGTGAAACAGTGGAATATTTTCTGACAGGTCGGTTATAGCTATCATGAAATTTTATTTCATTGAAAATTCCATTCCCCATACAAAAAACAACTTTGAGGTTAAATTCGATCATTGAACGAAAAACTGACAGACGAGAACAGGAAGAGAAAGGAATACATTTCATTGGAACGAATGTGTTCCACTTTTGGGAACAAAATATCAGCTGTTCATTGAAAACGATTTTCATCATTGAAAAACAAAAAATGATTTTATATGAAAGTTGTAAAGAAAACTAAACATTTTTTTCACTAAAAAAATTATATAACTGACAACCATCATTTTGGTACCAAAACGCCATCAGTTTTATTTGTTTAAGTGCATCAAAATTGAAAGACAAAATTTTCAATGATGGTTTTCAATGAAAGCTATAACTGGCGCCTTATCTGGTTATGCTATCCGATGATTGTTGGCCGCATCGAAGATCGTCCAATGTTTATTTTAGCAGATTGATTTACTGATGCTCTTCGATGTGAAGTGGTGGTTGTTTATAGCATTGAAGATTGTCCAATGTTTATATTCAAAAATGCTATTGGATTTGGACCAATGTTTATGTTATCTCATATTTCTCAGAATGCTATTAAAATTTAAGTGTCGTCATTGCTTCGGTCTCAAGTGGCTTGTGCAATAGATTAGGGTTAGGGTTAGAAGATGTAGATGTATACGTAACTCCCCCCTCCTTAAGACTGTTGTTTCTCCCGAAACAATTTATTCTATCTCTGCACAGAAATATAATTACAGTGCATAATATAAAAATCGTTACAATATGTATGTAATATGAAGTCTCTTTATGTGTATTTAAGTTTGATATTTTTTCGTGAATTATGTCAATATTATTTATATCTTCTAGTTTAATTTCTTTTTCAATTAAGAGATTAGATATGTTTTCATACAATTTTGGATTTTCTAAATATAAAGATTGTTCTTCTATTTCATTGGAATTTTCAAAAGTTCTATTATCTATAGTTATCTTACATTTCTCAAACTGAATTAATACATTATTTATGATTTTGATTTTTTTCTTTTCATTACAATTGGTACTTATTTCTATACAACTGTTTTTTACTAACAATTTTCCTCTTGCTATTTCAAAGACAATATTTTCTCTTTTATTGATTAATTTAGTACAATTTCTTGTTGTTATACAGTTTATGTATATTTCCAATTTATTAAAATCTTCTTCTTTCGATATGTATTCTATATTTTAATTTTCAATTATATATTGATCATTTATTTTTAATTCTTCTTTAATATTATTAGGTAAACTAGTTATAAAATATTTATTAAATTCTAACATTTCTTGTGGTATACTTATTATAAATATAATTTCTTGATCGTGTAACCCTGTAGTTATTTTTATATTCTTTAATTTATCAAACATTACATTATATGTGATTATTTCGTGAATACTGGGCATTGAATTTACCATTGTATTTAGTTATAACACATTGTTTTGAATTTTTTCAATAATGCTTTTTATTTTATTAATTTTTTCAAGAACTTCTAAAGTTATTATTCTTTGATGTACTTCCTACTTTGAGATTTAGAAAATCTTTACTTTTGTACATACTGTTAAATTCTGATTGTATAATATCCATTTGCTTCTTCAGTTTATTATTAATGTCAATTTGCTTGTTAAATGTTACAATTAATTCATGGTTGTTATATTTATTTATATTCAATTGTTCTACAATATTTGTTCGGTTGTTTTCAACTAATGTTCCAAACAAAAACTTAAGCATTTTACCACCAAGGTTTATTAAACTTCTCCTGTTTCTATGCAGTAATAAGCTACTGATTTCGGATTTAATAATGCGAATTTCTTGATATACTTCTGCGGGAAATTTAATATTTTTTAATTTGTAAATGTCACTGTCAATGTTATTCAAAACTTCTTCGATTTGAGTGATATTGATTTTGTGAACTACATGTTTATAATCTCTAACTAGTTTAACTTTCTTTAATTTTATTTTAGTATAACCTTCATGTCCCCCCCCGAGAACTCAAGATTATTCTGTTGATCTGAAATAATTATTTAGTTACCACATAGAAAAAAAAAATAAAGTTGGTTACTTAGAAAGCTAGTAGGATTTTTGATTGTTAATTTAGAATTCAATAGAGAATTTGAATGTTGGTAGCTTCTATTCAATAAGAAATTTAATTTTCATGGCAATGGAATACCTACGTTATTTTGTAGTCAATCGATGATACTTTGATTTTCTTCCTCGTACTTCAAATTTAACATAACAACAAACTTCTCATATTATAATACATTCAAATCTTAAAATATATGCATAGCCTAGTTTCCGTTTTGAGATGACAGCCAAAACCTGTTAAACCAAACAGAAATCAAAGTGCGGAGTTGTTACCAAATTTTCACTCAGTAAAGTAAAAACTAATAGGATTTTCAAAAAAAGAACATTTTTTTTCGGAAAATTAAATCTTTAAACACATTATAGAACAAATACAGAAATTGTTTTGTTTGATTTCTGTATGACAGATTATTTTTAAAAGCAAAAAAAGTGATAACTTTCGATTTATAGTTATTCTAACCAAAAAATATTAATGTTAACGATAAAAGACATAAATATATAAAACTATGATGAAAACCTCTTATGAAATGATTTTGTTTGCACTTATTCAACATTTACGATCAAACAATATTGTTTTTGATTTGGATGTGGATTACTTTTACAAAGTAACCTATGAATCCCATAATGCAAAAGCCAATAGCTATGGTAAAGGAGATTTTTTGGAACTCCTTGCGGTGAACCGTTTGACCAGTTGGATGGAATTATTGACGAAAAGCGACTAGGCTCGTAGAATTTAACAACTTTCTCCATTATTTTTATCAGAAAGGCTTACTGGTAAGAAAGATAAAAAGATTAGGTATATTTGATGTAGATATTTATTTTGAAAGGTGTCTTTCACTTTCCCATCGGTGGCAGTCTTAGAGACATTAATTTTTTTCAAATCAGAGGCATATCAAAATCACTCGTGAACTGTGTTCGCACTTTTCTTGAAACGCAACGAAAACGAATCTTTGTATTCAATTATAATACGAATATGTAATATATTTTAGTTTTTCCATTATTGTAAAAAGAGCAATTTACGGTCATTTTTGAAAATCAGAGCTATTGTTTTCATTTTCAGTAGTGAATATTTATATCTATTTACTAAAATTAAGAAACAGAAAACAGTGCACAGTACCTATGATATTTTACTAATTTTTCCTGCAACTTCAATTCGCTGAAATAAAACTTTGAAAGGATTAAAATAAATTCTGAATTTTTTTCCTCAGTATATTGACAGCTAGCTAAACTGATTTTTTTTGGTCAGGCAACTGGAGATTGCTGAGGCCCTCCGAAATAAAAAATGTAACAGTCAGGAATAAAAACGAAGAGCACGGTCACTGGTCCAGCTAATAAAGGTTCGTTCGACTCAGTTGTTTATTTTAATTTTCTTTGGAACCAAAACTGAGGTAACTTTGCAAATACCAAAAAAGTGTTTTCGTCTTAAATTTGTTAATTTGTTTGTATAGGTAGCTCATTTCATTTTGAATTGGCTTTGGCAGTTCGAAATATATATTTTCAACGAAATGGCCTGACTTGACGTAGTGAAAATGTAGTATTACATTCGTAGTCTTCTATTTCACGCCGACTTTTGACTCTTAACTGTCTTGAAAATAAATGAGTTAAGGTATGATATATTTATCCAGGATATGAACGATTTTAAATTATTTTAACTTATTTTTAACAAAGGTAATGTATTATAGGGTTTCCCGTTAAGGGCGGGTCGATTTTAAAATTGAATAAAACAAGATATCAATAAGGTTTTATCTTTATTTGAGAGCCCTATTATAGTAATATAACATCGTTCAAATGGCCGCCCCGGCTTCGCTGGTTGGCGTGGATTCGAAAGGTCCAGTTTTCGATGACTTTGGCGCATAAATCAGGCTGAATTTGTCCGATGGCATCGATTATGTTGTCTTTGAGGGTCGAGGTGGTTTGCAGCTTATTCGCATAGACCTGCGACTTAAGAAAGCCCCACAAGAAAAAGTCCAAAGGGGTCAAATCACACGATCTTGGTGGCCAATTCACGTCGCCTCGGCGCGAGATAACCATGCCATGAAACCGCTCGTGCAGAATATCGATTGTGTCTTAAGCTGTGTGGCACGTAGCGCCATCCTGTTGAAACCATATATCTTCAGTGTCCATATCATACAATTTAGGCCACAAGAAGTTGGTGATCATCGACCTATAGCGTAGTAACTTTATTTGGATGCATTGGCACCTCGTGAATCTTGCGTGGATTAGTGTCGTCCAAAATCCGGCAATTTAGCTTATTCACGTACCCATTCATCCAAAGATGGGCCTAATCGCTAAAGATGATTTTTCGACCAAAATTGGGATAAACTTCTAACTGCTCTAAAACATCACTTGCACGTGTTGCTCGACGCTGTAACTCACCATGATGATTTGCCTGTAGTAACTGATTAAAAGACGATATTTTGACCGAAAGTAAAAGAAACAATATAGGCGCCACGAGCTGTCAAAATCAACCCGTCCCTATTGTTAAACCCTTTAGTATAGTCAATTAAGATTGTTTCCCTTTTCTTTTATATAGCTACGCACAGTAAAATATGAAGAAAAAAAATAAGGCACTTGACTTTTAACAAATATTAGTTTGTGTTATTTTTTTTTTGGCATGACCCAACACCCCCCCCCATGAACTAAAGCTGTATACGCCTCTGATAACCTTCTTTGTTATATATGTTTTCAATTGTTATGTCACTAAATACTAGCTTAATTAAAAGAATGTGTATTAAGATTTTAATTATAACTTTTATTTATGCGAACAACATGCGATCGGAAGCGGATCTATTTCCGATGGAATCTTTTGTGTAACTGAATCTTTCTTTGATGCTATTTTTGTGTTAGACTTAGTACTCTTAGGTCTTCCAGGTTTCTTTTTTATAATTATGTCATCTTTGTTTTTGATTTTTATCTTTCTATGACGTTGTATATTGATTGGATGTGCATGATCCGTTTGTTTGTAAAAGAATCGCGGAGTAGTTTTATCATATTTTCTGTGATGATTTACTATAAAAGCTTTGCTACGAGTTTCTATGTAGTCTTCTCTAGTCTTATTGGTTTTCTCTATTCTTTTTTCTTTATTAGTTTGGTACGTTCTATATAATCTTTCTTTGTCCACATGGCCTGATTGTATATTAAAAGGTTTCTCTTTACTCAATACTTGTATGGAGTTGTTATAGTAGAAAACTGCTTTGTATATTGTATCAATTCTATCGATTATTCCTAGTTCTTTCCTATTGGATAAACATCTATATTTTTCTAAGATTGTGCTATGTACACGTTCAATTGGGCTATTCCCTGTATGTGAGTTTGGTGTAGTATAATGTATTTCTATATTTAGATCTTGTAACATTTTTTTTATACTCAATTGATTAAACTCATTATCCATTACAATTTTCAAAGGCTTGTTATGTTGAGAAATAAATTGCATTATTGTTTCTTTAATGGTTTCGCCATTACTATCTTTTATATATGTCATTGTCAATTTTTTACTGAATTTGTCAATAGTGGAAAGGAATTTCAATTTTTTTATGTAAAATATATCGATGTGAATTATTTGATTGATATCTGTTGGAGTCTCGGTCAATTTGAATTTTGGCTTGATCGGGTGCCTATCATATTTGTTTTGCTTGCAGATGTTGCAACTATTAACAAAGTCAATTACTAATTTTCTTAAATAAGGATAGAAAATATATGGTGATTTCCTAAGTAATTCTCTTCGATACCTGCATGAGCTGTTTCTAGTTCGTGATAAGATTTTATTTTTTTTTTAACTTTGTTTTCATCTTCTAATTCTTGTGCTAGGTAACTACATTTATAAAATTTAATTATAGTTTTATCAAACAATTTGATTAATTTCTGTTGTAATTGGTTGAAAATGTGATAGTCATCACAATATATTCCTGTTCGTTTAATTTCTAAAACTTCCTTAATTTGTTCTTCAAATGTTTCAGAATCGATTATTGTAGGGGACAATTCGATTAACTTTCTGTTGCCTACTAAAATTTGCGTTCTTATCCTTCTTTCATTATAATCATTGTTAACCACTATCTGTTGTTTAAACTTGTTAACTGGCTTTTCTATTATAGGAAAGTGATCTAACTGTTCTTCATCTTTTGAGTGGAGAGTTTCTTCTAAGCTAGAATCATCCAATTGATTAATTTCTCCAGTGTCTTTTATTTCCCTACTGAGGTAATCTGCCACTGTACTTTGACATCCTTTAAGGTACTCTATATCGAAGTTATTTTCACCAGATAGAATCCATCTCTGTAACCTTCCCGATATGTCTTTACCTATACTCTTTTTTTTCAACCGTTTTAAAGGTTGGTGATCGGATTTTAACTGAAATTTTCTTCCGTAGAGATAAGGTCTTAAATACTTGATTGACCAAACTATTGCTAATAGTTCTTTCTCTGTAGTAGAGTAGTTTCTCTCGTGGTCGTTTAGAGTTCTACATATGAATGTAACAGGATGTTTATCTTGAGCTAAGACCGCTCCTATAGCATAATTAGATGCATCTGTTGTCAGCTCGAAAGTTTTATTGAAATCTGGATAAGCCAGGACTGGAGGTGAAACAATTAATTTTTTTAATGTTTCAAATGATTTTATGTACTCGATATTCTTAGTATCTATTTTGGTTCCTTTCTTTAAATATCTTGTCATTGGTTGGGCTACCTTAGCATAATCTTTTATAAATTTCCTATAGTAGCCAGTAAGACCAAGGAATGATTTTATTTCTTTAACGGTTGTCGGTACGTTAATCTTTTGTATTGCTATAATTTTATCTTGATTGGGTAAAACTCCCTTGTTTGTAATCGTGTGCCCAAGAAACTTCGTTTCTTTTACAAGAAAGTCGCATTTGTCTATTTGAATTTATAAGTTGAATTCTCTTAGCTTTTGAAATATTTTATTCAGGTTTGTTATGTGCTCTATCAGAGAAATTGAAAAAATCAATATGTCATACATGTATACGACACAGATTTTATTAATGAGATCTCCCAGTATCTCGTTTATCATGCATTGAAAACTAGAAGGAGTATTTCTTAAGGCAAAAGGCATTCTAAGAAATTCAAAATGTCCTTGTGGAACACTGAATGCAGTTTTTTCTATGTCTTTTTCGTTGACTCTAATCTGGTGAAATCCTTTTGTCAGATCTAGTGTCGTAAAATATTGCGATCTCCCTAACTTATCCAAGAAATCGTCAATGTTTGGTAATGGATACTTATATTCGATAGTTTCCTCATTTAACTTACGGTAATCAATTACCATACGCCACTTCATAGTTCCCGAGTTGTCTAATTTTTTTGGAACTATCCAAACAGGTGAGTTATAAGGGCTTCTACTGTTTTGTATAATTCCATTGCTGAGCATTTCTTTAATTTGTTTAGCTATCTCTTGCTCATGGACTTTTGGATATCGATAAATTTTTGTGAAAATAGGATTATCTGTCTTTGTCCTTATGGAATGAACTGTTTGAGTTGTGGAACTTAACAATTCTCCATCCTTGTAGAATAAATCCTTATTTTTATTTAAAAATTCTCTTAGTATATTTCTTTCTTCTTCATTCAAATCTTTGTGTAAAAGCTTGCTCATTTCCATTGAGTTATCTTCTAACACATGAATTTCGTCATATTGAAAAGGACATTGATCATTTCCATTGATATATTCTTTTTCTTTGACTGGGAGAGAAGCAAAACGAATTCTATTCTGATTTATTTCTAAATATTTATATTTCATATTTACTATACCCCCTATGGCATTTAAAAAATTCGATCCTATGATAGCATCAAAATTTTTGTTTTCAAAATTCATTAATTTCCATTCCATTGTGGCGTCTTCCAAAAATTCTTCAGGTATTTTTGTTATTATTTGTTCTGTTATAAAAATATATGAATTGACGGTATTCACTGTTATTTCTTTTTCTAATTTCATTCTTGTACAGGATTTAAGTTTTTGTATATCGAGCAGGGTCATAGTAGATCCTGTGTCTTCTAAGACTTTTATATTTTCTTTTTGAACTGTAAGTACTACGATGGGAAGTATCGAAGCCCCTCTGCTATAAAATTTACTTCTTCATTAATTGTTTGTTGTTCACTGAGGCGATTAACTTCCATTGGTTGTTCTCGATTATTATTAAATCTCCCAACTTGGCTTGAACTTGGCTGATTATTATTTTGTCCCTGCCAATTATTATTATTATTATAACTTTGCCTTTGATAATTTTGGTTAAAACCAAACCTATGACCTTGATTAGGGTTTAAATTTACAAATATACTGTTGTTGTTGTATCTAACCTGCTCAGATGTTATTTTATTCTGTTGTCTAAAATTATTATCATTTTGATTGAATTTATTTTGGTTATAATTTTGGTGTCCCTGATTTTGTCTAGGAGAATTATTCTGATGGTGTTTCATACTAAAGATTTGATTTTTTACACGAATCAAATCATTGGCTTCTAAGATTTCATAAGCTTCAACCATATTTTTACAATTATAGGCGATAACTATAGCTTTTTGTGAAGGGTTTAAATTATGTTTAAATGCTTCAAATACCAGAACTTCATTATTTGCTTGTGTGTAAATTAAAATTGGTTCTAACTGCGTTTTAGTTTGCAATTTTTGTAATAAAAAGTCTAATTTTGTATACAATTCAAAAGTGTTAGATTCTACAATACAACCAATTTCTTGAGATAACTTAATATAAGTTTCTTTTATTGAAAATAATCTTATTAAGTTTACCTTAATGTCTTTCCACGACGATAAATGTGGTAAGCTGTTAGTTGCCCTTACCGCTTCTCCTTGAATTTTTGAGTGGATTATTAATGTAGCCTTTATCTGATTGTCCTGCAGCAAGACTTGGCTTAGAAAGTACTCCACTGTTGATATAAACAGTGCCAGATTACAATCTTTTGATCCTCTGAACTACTTTCACGAAGAAGGTAGCGTTGTTCCTCCCTCTGAACATCGTTTAATACGGGTGCAGTTTCCGTCATTATTATTGTTGTTTGTTCGTCTGATTCACTTTCACCTCCGGTATCACTGTCGCGATGTTTATTTAACTTTCTGTTTAATTGTTTCTTTTCACTGTTCATTTGCTAAATATTCTCTCTACGAGATTTCGCAACATACATTTATATATGAATGTGAGATGCTATATTTTTCACAAACGATTTTTTTTTTTTTTTTTTCAAACTATTTAGAATTAATATTCGTTTAATTTAAATTTATTTGAAAAATTTTACAATCGCGAATTGCGTTCGTATCACTGGATCTCATATGTCAATATAATATTCGTTTATATATCTCATTGAGAATCATACCGACTGCGCCAAATAACTTTTTAAAGAGAGTCGAAGAGTTTTTAAAAAACAAATATAAAACTTTATTTAGAAAATAAAATAAAATACAATAACAGAACAGACGAAAGGCGACTGTGTACTATGATGTGTAATGTGTGAATGTTTATCGCTGTCACTGAGACTTATCTGGTTATGCTATCCGATGATTGTTGGCCGCATCGAAGATCGTCCAATGTTTATTTTAGCAGATTGATTTACTGATGCTCTTCGATGTGAAGTGGTGGTTGTTTATAGCATTGAAGATTGTCCAATGTTTATATTCAAAAATGCTATTGGATTTGGACCAATGTTTATGTTATCTCATATTTCTCAGAATGCTATTAAAATTTAAGTGTCGTCGTTGCTTCGGTCTCAAGTGGCTTGTGCAATAGATTAGGATTAGGGTTAGAAGATGTAGATGTATACGTAACTCCCCCCTCCTTAAGATTGTTGTTTCTCCCGAAACAATTTATTCTATCTCTGCACAGAAATATAATTACAGTGCATAATATAAAAATCGTTACAATATGTATGTAATATGAAGTCTCTTTATGTGTATTTAAGTTTGATATTTTTTCGTGAATTATGTCAATATTGTTTATATCTTCTAGTTTAATTTCTTTTTCAATTAAGAGATTAGATATGTTTTCATACAATTTTGGATTCTCTAAATATAAAGATTGTTCTTCTATTTCATTGGAATTTTCAAAAGTTCTATTATCTAAAGTTATCTTACATTTCTCAAACTGAATTAATACATTATTTATGATTTTGATTTTTTTCTTTTCATTACAATTGGTACCTATTTCTATACAACTGTTTTTTACTAACAATTTGCCTCTTGCTATTTCTAAGACAATAATTTCTCTTTTATTGATTAATTTAGTACAATTTCTTGTTGTTATACAGTTTATGTATATTTCCAATTTATATAAATCTTCTTCTTTCGATATGTATTCTATATTTTCATTTTCAATTATATATTGATCATTTATTTTTAATTCTTCTTTAATATTATTAGGTAAACTAGTTATAAAATATTTATTAAATTCTAATATTTCTTGTGGTATACTTATTATAAATATAATTTCTTGATCGTGTAACCCTGTAGTTATTTTTATATTCTTTAATTTATCAAACGTTACATTATATGTGATTATTTCGTGAATACTGAGCATTGAATTTACCGTTGTATTTAGTTTACTTGATAACACAATGTTTTGAATTTTTTCAATAATGCTTTTAATTTTATTAATTTTTTCAAGAACTTCTAAAGTTATTATTCTTTGTGTTATTGATGTACTTCCTTCTTTGAGATTTAGAAAATGTTTACTTTTGTACATACTGTTAAATTCTGATTGTATAGTATCCATTTGCTTCTTCAGTTTATTATTAATGTCAATTTTCTTGTTAAATGTTACAATTAATTCATGGTTGTTATATTTATTTATATTCAATTGTTCTTCAATATTTTTTCGGTCGTTTTCATCTAATGTTCCAAACAAAAACTTAAGCATTTTACCACCAAGGTTTATTAAACTTCTCCTGTTTCTATGCAGTAATAAGCTACTGATTTCGGATTTAATAATGCGAATTTCTCGATATACTTCTGCGGGAAATTTAATATTTTTTAATTTGTAAATGTCACTGTCAATGTTATTCAAAACTTCTTCGATTTGAGTGATATTGATTTTGTGAACTACATGTTTATAATCTCTAACTAGTTTAACTTTCTTTAATTTTATTTTAGTATAACCTTATTAACCTTCTTGGTTATATATATTTTCAATTGTTATGTCACTAAATACTAGCTTAATTAAAAGAATGTGTATTAAGATTTTCATTATAACTTTTATTTATGCGAACAACTTGCGATCGGAAGCGGATCTATTCCCGATGGAATCTTTTGTGTAACTGAATCTTTCTTTGATGCTATTTTTGTGTTAGACTTAGTACTCTTAGGTCTTCCAGTTTTTTTTTATAATTATGTCATCTTTGTTTTTTATTTTTGTCTTTCTATGACGTTGTATATTGATTGGATGTGCATGATCCGTTTGTTTGTAAAAGAATCGCGGGGTAGTTTTATCATATTTTCTGTGATGATTTACTATAAAAGCTTTGCTATGAGTTTCTATGTAGTCTTCTCTAGTCTTATTGGTTTTCTCTATTCTTTTTTCTTTATTAGTTTGGTACGTTCTATATAATCTTTCTTTGTCCACATGGCCTGATTGTATATTAAAAGGTTTCTCTTTACTCAATACTTGTATGGAGTTGTTATAGTAGAAAACTGCTTTGTATATTGTATCAATTCTATCGATTATTCCTAGTTCTTTCCTATTGGATAAACATCTATATTTTTCTAAGATTGTGCTATGTACACGTTCAATTGGACTATTCCCTGTATGTGAGTTTGGTGTAGTATAATGTATTTCTATATTTAGATCTTGTAACATTTTTTATACTCAATTGATTGAACTCATTATCCATTACAATTTTCAAAGGCTTGTAATGTTGAGAAATAAATTGCATTATTGTTTCTTTAATGGTTTCGCCATTACTATCTTTTATATATGTCATTGTCAATTTTTTACTGAATTTGTCAATAGTGGAAAGGAATTTCAATTTTTGTATGTAAAATATATCGATGTGAATTATTTGATTGATTTCTGTTGGAGTCTCGGTCAATTTGAATTTTGGCTTGATCGGGTGCCTATCATATTTGTTTTGCTTGCAGATGTTGCAACTATTAACAAAGTCAATTACTAATTTTCTTAAATAAGAATAGTAAATATATGGTTGTATTCCTAAGTAATTCTCTTCGATACCTGCATGAGCTGTTTCTAGTTCGTGATAAGATTTTATTTTTTCTATAACTTTGTTTGCATCTTCTAATTCTTGTGCTAGGTAACTACATTTATAAAATTTAATTATAGTTTTATCAAACAATTTGATTAATTTCTGTTGTAATTGGTTGAAAATGTGATAGTCATCACAATATATTCCTGTTCGTTTAATTTCTAAAACTTCCTTAATTTGTTCTTCAAATGTTTCAGAATCGATTATTGTAGGGGACAATTCGATTAACTTTCTGTTGCCTACTAAAATTTGCGTTCTTATCTTTCTTTCATTATAATCATTGTTAACCACTATCTGTTGTTTAAACTTGTTAACTGGCTTTTCTATTATAGGAAAGTGATCTAACTGTTCTTCATCTTTTGAGTGGAGAGTTTCTTCTAAGCTAGAATCATCCAATCCCTACTGAGGTAATGTGCCACTGTATTTTGACATCCTTTAAGGTACTCTATATCGAAGTTATATTCACCAAGTGATAGAATCCATCTCTGTAACCTTCCCGATATGTCTTTACCTATACTCTTTTTTTTCAACCATTTTAAAGGTTGTTGATCGGATTTTAACTGAAATTTTAGATAAGGTCTTAAATACTTGATTGACCAAACTATTGCTAAAAGTTCTTTCTCTGTAGTAGAGTAGTTTCTCTCGTGGTCGTTTAGAGTTCTACCTATGAATTTAACAGGATGTTTATCTTGAGCTAAGACCGCTCCTATAGCATAATTAGATGCATCTGTTGTTAGCTCGAAAGTTTTATTGAAATCTGGATAAGCCAGGACTGGAGGTGAAACAATTAATTTTTTTAATGTTTCAAATGATTTTATGTACTCGATATTCTTAGTATCTATTTTGGTTCCTTTCTTTAAATATCTTGTCATTGGTTGGGCTACCTTAGCATAATCTTTTATAAATTTCCTATAGTAACCAGTAAGACCAAGGAATGATTTTATTTCTTTAACGGTTGTCGGTACGTTAATCTTTTGTATTGCTATAATTTTATCTTGATTGGGTAAAACTCCCTTGTTTGTAATCGTGTGCCCAAGAAACTTCGTTTCTTTTACAAGAAAGTCGCATTTGTCTATTTGAATTTATAAGTTGAATTCTCTTAGCTTTTGAAATATTTTATTCAGGTTTGTTATGTGCTCTATCAGAGAAATTGAAAAAATCAATATGTCATGCATGTATACGACACAGATTTTATTAATGAGATCTCCCAGTATCTCGTTTATCATGCATTGAAAACTAGAAGGAGTATTTCTTAAGGCAAAAGGCATTCTAAGAAATTCAAAATGTCCTTGTGGAACACTGAATGCAGTTTTTTCTATGTCTTTTTCGTTGACTCTAATCTGGTGAAATCCTTTTGTCAGATCTAGTATCGTAAAATATTGCGATCTCCCTAAATTATCCAAGAAATCGTCAATGTTTGGTAATGGATACTTATATTCGATAGTTTCCTCATTTAACTTACGGTAATCAATTACCATACGCCACTTCATAGTTCCCGAGTTGTCTAATTTTTTTGGAACTATCCAAACAGGTGAGTTATAAGGGCTTCTACTTTTTTGTATAATTCCATTGCTGAGCATTTCTTTAATTTGTTTAACTATCTCTTGCTCATGGACTTTTGGATATCGATAAATTTTTGTGAAAATAGGATTATCTGTCTTTGTCCTTATGGAATGAACTGTTTGAGTTGTGGAACTTAACAATTCTCCATCCTTGTAGAATAAATCCTTATTTTTATTTAAAAATTCTCTTAGTATATTTTTTTCTTCTTCATTCAAATCTTTGTGTAAAAGCTTGCTCATTTCCATTGAGTTATCTTCTAACACATGAATTTCGTCATATTGAAAAGGACATTGATCATTTCCATTGATATATTCTTTTTCTTTGACTGGGAGAGAAGCAAAACGAATTCTATTCTGATTTATTTCTAAATATTTATATTTCATATTTACTATACCCCCTTGGCATTTAAAAAATTCGATCCTATGATAGCATCAAAATTTTTGTTTTCAAAATTCATTAATTTCCATTCCATTGTGGCGTCTTCCAAAAATTCTTCAGGTATTTTTGTTATTATTTGTTCTGTTATAAAAATATATGAATTGACGGTATTCACTGTTATTTCTTTTTCTAATTTCATTCTTGTACAGGATTTAAGTTTTTGTATATCGAGCAGGGTCATAGTAGATCCTGTGTCTTCTAAGACTTTTATATTTTCTTTTTGAACTGTAAGTACTACGATGGGAAGTATCGAAGCCCCTCTGCTATAAAATTTACTTCTTCATTAATTGTTTGTTGTTCACTGAGGCGATTAACTTCCATTGGTTGTTCTCGATTATTATTAAATCTCCCAACTTGGCTTGAACTTGGCTGATTATTATTTTGTCCCTGCCAATTATTATTATTATTATAACTTTGCCTTTGATAATTTTGGTTAAAACCAAACCTATGACCTTGATTAGGGTTTAAATTTACAAATATACTGTTGTTGTTGTATCTAACCTGCTCAGATGTTATTTTATTCTGTTGTCTAAAATTATTATCATTTTGATTGAATTTATTTTGGTTATAATTTTGGTGTCCCTGATTTTGTCTAGGAGAATTATTCTGATGGTGTTTCATACTAAAGCTTTGATTTTTTACACGAATCAAATCATTGGCTTCTAAGATTTCATAAGCTTCAACCATATTTTTACAATTATAGGCGATAACTATAGCTTTTTGTGAAGGGTTTAAATTATGTTTAAATGCTTCAAATACCAGAACTTCATTATTTGCCTGTGTGTAAATTAAAATTGGTTCTAACTGCGTTTTAGTTTGCAATTTTTGTAATAAAAAGTCTAATTTTGTATACAATTCAAAAGTGTTAGATTCTACAATACAACCAATTTCTTGAGATAACTTAATATAAGTTTCTTTTATTGAAAATAATCTTATTAAGTTTACCTTAATGTCTTTCCACGACGATAAATGTGGTAAGCTGTTAGTTGCCCTTACCGCTTCTCCTTGAATTTTTGAGTGGATTATTAATGTAGCCTTTATCTGATTGTCCTGCAGCAAGACTTGGCTTAGAAAGTACTCCACTGTTGATATAAACAGTGCCAGATTACAATCTTTTGATCCTCTGAACTACTTTCACGAAGAAGGTAGCGTTGTTCCTCCCTCTGAACATCGTTTAATACGGGTGCAGTTTCCGTCATTATTATTGTTGTTTGTTCGTCTGATTCACTTTCACCTCCGGTATCACTGTCGCGATGTTTATTTAACTTTCTGTTTAATTGTTTCTTTTCACTGTTCATTTGCTAAATATTCTCTCTACGAGATTTCGCAACATACATTTATATATGAATGTGAGATGCTATATTTTTCACAAACGATTTTTTTTTTTTTTTTTTTCAAACTATTTAGAATTAATATTCGTTTAATTTAAATTTATTTGAAAAATTTTACAATCGCGAATTGCGTTCGTATCACTGGATCTCATATGTCAATATAATATTCGTTTATATATCTCATTGAGAATCATACCGACTGCGCCAAATAACTTTTTAAAGAGAGTCGAAGAGTTTTTAAAAAACAAATATAAAACTTTATTTAGAAAATAAAATAAAATACAATAACAGAACAGACGAAAGGCGACTGTGTACTATGATGTGTAATGTGTGAATGTTTATCGCTGTCACTGAGACTTATCTGGTTATGCTATCCGATGATTGTTGGCCGCATCGAAGATCGTCCAATGTTTATTTTAGCAGATTGATTTACTGATGCTCTTCGATGTGAAGTGGTGGTTGTTTATAGCATTGAAGATTGTCCAATGTTTATATTCAAAAATGCTATTGGATTTGGACCAATGTTTATGTTATCTCATATTTCTCAGAATGCTATTAAAATTTAAGTGTCGTCGTTGCTTCGGTCTCAAGTGGCTTGTGCAATAGATTAGGATTAGGGTTAGAAGATGTAGATGTATACGTAACTCCCCCCTCCTTAAGATTGTTGTTTCTCCCGAAACAATTTATTCTATCTCTGCACAGAAATATAATTACAGTGCATAATATAAAAATCGTTACAATATGTATGTAATATGAAGTCTCTTTATGTGTATTTAAGTTTGATAGTTTTTCGTGAATTATGTCAATATTGTTTATATCTTCTAGTTTAATTTCTTTTTCAATTAAGAGATAAGATATGTTTTCATACAATTTTGGATTCTCTAAATATAAAGATTGTTCTTTTATTTCATTGGAATTTTCAAAAGTTCTATTATCTAAAGTTATCTTACATTTCTCAAACTGAATTAATACATTATTTATGATTTTGATTTTTTTCTTTTCATTACAATTGGTACCTATTTCTATACAACTGTTTTTTACTAACAATTTGCCTCTTGCTATTTCTAAGACAATAATTTCTCTTTTATTGATTAATTTAGTACAATTTCTTGTTGTTATACAGTTTATGTATATTTCCAATTTATATAAATCTTCTTCTTTCGATATGTGTTCTATATTTTCATTTTCAATTATATATTGATCATTTATTTTTAATTCTTCTTTAATATTATTAGGTAAACTAGTTATAAAATATTTATTAAATTCTAATATTTCTTGTGGTATACTTATTATAAATATAATTTCTTGATCGTGTAACCCTGTAGTTATTTTTATATTCTTTAATTTATCAAACGTTACATTATATGTGATTATTTCGTGAATACTGAGCATTGAATTTACCGTTGTATTTAGTTTACTTGATAACACAATGTTTTGAATTTTTTCAATAATGCTTTTAATTTTATTAATTTTTTCAAGAACTTCTAAAGTTATTATTCTTTGTGTTATTGATGTACTTCCTTCTTTGAGATTTAGAAAATGTTTACTTTTGTACATACTGTTAAATTCTGATTGTATAGTATCCATTTGCTTCTTCAGTTTATTATTAATGTCAATTTTCTTGTTAAATGTTACAATTAATTTATGGTTGTTATATTTATTTATATTCAATTGTTCTTCAATATTTTTTCGGTCGTTTTCATCTAATGTTCCAAACAAAAACTTAAGCATTTTACCACCAAGGTTTATTAAACTTCTCCTGTTTCTATGCAGTAATAAGCTACTGATTTCGGATTTAATAATGCGAATTTCTCGATATACTTCTGCGGGAAATTTAATATTTTTTAATTTGTAAATGTCACTGTCAATGTTATTCAAAACTTCTTCGATTTGAGTGATATTGATTTTGTGAACTACATGTTTATAATCTCTAACTAGTTTAACTTTCTTTAATTTTATTTTAGTATAACCTTATTAACCTTCTTGGTTATATATATTTTCAATTGTTATGTCACTAAATACTAGCTTAATTAAAAGAATGTGTATTAAGATTTTCATTATAACTTTTATTTATGCGAACAACTTGCGATCGGAAGCGGATCTATTCCCGATGGAATCTTTTGTGTAACTGAATCTTTCTTTGATGCTATTTTTGTGTTAGACTTAGTACTCTTAGGTCTTCCAGTTTTTTTTTATAATTATGTCATCTTTGTTTTTTATTTTTGTCTTTCTATGACGTTGTATATTGATTGGATGTGCATGATCCGTTTGTTTGTAAAAGAATCGCGGGGTAGTTTTATCATATTTTCTGTGATGATTTACTATAAAAGCTTTGCTATGAGTTTCTATGTAGTCTTCTCTAGTCTTATTGGTTTTCTCTATTCTTTTTTCTTTATTAGTTTGGTACGTTCTATATAATCTTTCTTTGTCCACATGGCCTGATTGTATATTAAAAGGTTTCTCTTTACTCAATACTTGTATGGAGTTGTTATAGTAGAAAACTGCTTTGTATATTGTATCAATTCTATCGATTATTCCTAGTTCTTTCCTATTGGATAAACATCTATATTTTTCTAAGATTGTGCTATGTACACGTTCAATTGGACTATTCCCTGTATGTGAGTTTGGTGTAGTATAATGTATTTCTATATTTAGATCTTGTAACATTTTTTTTATACTCAATTGATTAAACTCATTATCCATTACAATTTTCAAAGGCTTGTAATGTTGAGAAATAAATTGCATTATTGTTTCTTTAATGGTTTCGCCATTACTATCTTTTATATATGTCATTGTCAATTTTTTACTGAATTTGTCAATAGTGGAAAGGAATTTCAATTTTTGTATGTAAAATATATCGATGTGAATTATTTGATTGATATCTGTTGGAGTCTCGGTCAATTTGAATTTTGGCTTGATCGGGTGCCTATCATATTTGTTTTGCTTGCAGATGTTGCAACTATTAACAAAGTCAATTACTAATTTTCTTAAATAAGAATAGTAAATATATGGTTGTATTCCTAAGTAATTCTCTTCGATACCTGCATGAGCTGTTTCTAGTTCGTGATAAGATTTTATTTTTTCTATAACTTTGTTTGCATCTTCTAATTCTTGTGCTAGGTAACTACATTTATAAAATTTAATTATAGTTTTATCAAACAATTTGATTAATTTCTGTTGTAATTGGTTGAAAATGTGATAGTCATCACAATATATTCCTGTTCGTTTAATTTCTAAAACTTCCTTAATTTGTTCTTCAAATGTTTCAGAATCGATTATTGTAGGGGACAATTCGATTAACTTTCTGTTGCCTACTAAAATTTGCGTTCTTATCTTTCTTTCATTATAATCATTGTTAACCACTATCTGTTGTTTAAACTTGTTAACTGGCTTTTCTATTATAGGAAAGTGATCTAACTGTTCTTCATCTTTTGAGTGGAGAGTTTCTTCTAAGCTAGAATCATCCAATCCCTACTGAGGTAATCTGCCACTGTATTTTGACATCCTTTAAGGTACTCTATATCGAAGTTATATTCACCAAGTGATAGAATCCATCTCTGTAACCTTCCCGATATGTCTTTACCTATACTCTTTTTTTTCAACCATTTTAAAGGTTGTTGATCGGATTTTAACTGAAATTTTCTTCCGTAGAGATAAGGTCTTAAATACTTGATTGACCAAACTATTGCTAATAGTTCTTTCTCTGTAGTAGAGTAGTTTCTCTCGTGGTCGTTTAGAGTTCTACCTATGAATGTAACAGGATGTTTATCTTGAGCTAAGACCGCTCCTATAGCATAATTAGATGCATCTGTTGTTAGCTCGAAAGTTTTATTGAAATCTGGATAAGCCAGGACTGGAGGTGAAACAATTAATTTTTTTAATGTTTCAAATGATTTTATGTACTCGATATTCTTAGTATCTATTTTGGTTCCTTTCTTTAAATATCTTGTCATTGGTTGGGCTACCTTAGCATAATCTTTTATAAATTTCCTATAGTAACCAGTAAGACAAAGGAATGATTTTATTTCTTTAACGGTTGTCGGTACGTTAATCTTTTGTATTGCTATAATTTTATCTTGATTGGGTAAAACTCCCTTGTTTGTAATCGTGTGCCCAAGAAACTTCGTTTCTTTTACAAGAAAGTCGCATTTGTCTATTTGAATTTATAAGTTGAATTCTCTTAGCTTTTGAAATATTTTATTCAGGTTTGTTATGTGCTCTATCAGAGAAATTGAAAAAATCAATATGTCATACATGTATACGACACAGATTTTATTAATGAGATCTCCCAGTATCTCGTTTATCATGCATTGAAAACTAGAAGGAGTATTTCTTAAGGCAAAAGGCATTCTAAGAAATTCAAAATGTCCTTGTGGAACACTGAATGCAGTTTTTTCTATGTCTTTTTCGTTGACTCTAATCTGGTGAAATCCTTTTGTCAGATCTAGTATCGTAAAATATTGCGATCTCCCTAAATTATCCAAGAAATCGTCAATGTTTGGTAATGGATACTTATATTCGATAGTTTCCTCATTTAACTTACGGTAATCAATTACCATACGCCACTTCATAGTTCCCGAGTTGTCTAATTTTTTTGGAACTATCCAAACAGGTGAGTTATAAGGGCTTCTACTTTTTTGTATAATTCCATTGCTGAGCATTTCTTTAATTTGTTTAGCTATCTCTTGCTCATGGACTTTTGGATATCGATAAATTTTTGTGAAAATAGGATTATCTGTCTTTGTCCTTATGGAATGAACTGTTTGAGTTGTGGAACTTAACAATTCTCCATCCTTGTAGAATAAATCCTTATTTTTATTTAAAAATTCTCTTAGTATATTTTTTTCTTCTTCATTCAAATCTTTGTGTAAAAGCTTGCTCATTTCCATTGAGTTATCTTCTAACACATGAATTTCGTCATATTGAAAAGGACATTGATCATTTCCATTGATATATTCTTTTTCTTTGACTGGGAGAGAAGCAAAACGAATTCTATTCTGATTTATTTCTAAATATTTATATTTCATATTTACTATACCCCCTTGGCATTTAAAAAATTTGATCCTATGATAGCATCAAAATTTTTGTTTTCAAAATTCATTAATTTCCATTCCATTGTGGCGTCTTCCAAAAATTCTTCAGGTATTTTTGTTATTATTTGTTCTGTTATAAAAATATATGAATTGACGGTATTCACTGTTATTTCTTTTTCTAATTTCATTCTTGTACAGGATTTAAGTTTTTGTATATCGAGCAGGGTCATAGTAGATCCTGTGTCTTCTAAGACTTTTATATTTTCTTTTTGAACTGTAAGTACTACGATGGGAAGTATCGAAGCCCCTCTGCTATAAAATTTACTTCTTCATTAATTGTTTGTTGTTCACTGAGGCGATTAACTTCCATTGGTTGTTCTCGATTATTATTAAATCTCCCAACTTGGCTTGAACTTGGCTGATTATTATTTTGTCCCTGCCAATTATTATTATTATTATAACTTTGCCTTTGATAATTTTGGTTAAAACCAAACCTATGACCTTGATTAGGGTTTAAATTTACAAATATACTGTTGTTGTTGTATCTAACCTGCTCAGATGTTATTTTATTCTGTTGTCTAAAATTATTATCATTTTGATTGAATTTATTTTGGTTATAATTTTGGTGTCCCTGATTTTGTCTAGGAGAATTATTCTGATGGTGTTTCATACTAAAGCTTTGATTTTTTACACGAATCAAATCATTGGCTTCTAAGATTTCATAAGCTTCAACCATATTTTTACAATTATAGGCGATAACTATAGCTTTTTGTGAAGGGTTTAAATTATGTTTAAATGCTTCAAATACCAGAACTTCATTATTTGCTTGTGTGTAAATTAAAATTGGTTCTAACTGCGTTTTAGTTTGCAATTTTTGTAATAAAAAGTCTAATTTTGTATACAATTCAAAAGTGTTAGATTCTACAATACAACCAATTTCTTGAGATAACTTAATATAAGTTTCTTTTATTGAAAATAATCTTATTAAGTTTACCTTAATGTCTTTCCACGACGATAAATGTGGTAAGCTGTTAGTTGCCCTTACCGCTTCTCCTTGAATTTTTGAGTGGATTATTAATGTAGCCTTTATCTGATTGTCCTGCAGCAAGACTTGGCTTAGAAAGTACTCCACTGTTGATATAAACAGTGCCAGATTACAATCTTTTGATCCTCTGAACTACTTTCACGAAGAAGGTAGCGTTGTTCCTCCCTCTGAACATCGTTTAATACGGGTGCAGTTTCCGTCATTATTATTGTTGTTTGTTCGTCTGATTCACTTTCACCTCCGGTATCACTGTCGCGATGTTTATTTAAATTTCTGTTTAATTGTTTCTTTTCACTGTTCATTTGCTAAATATTCTCTCTACGAGATTTCGCAACATACATTTATATATGAATGTGAGATGCTATATTTTTCACAAACGATTTTTTTTTTTTTTTTTCAAACTATTTAGAATTAATATTCGTTTAATTTAAATTTATTTGAAAAATTTTACAATCGCGAATTGCGTTCGTATCACTGGATCTCATATGTCAATATAATATTCGTTTATATATCTCATTGAGAATCATACCGACTGCGCCAAATAACTTTTTAAAGAGAGTCGAAGAGTTTTTAAAAAACAAATATAAAACTTTATTTAGAAAATAAAATAAAATACAATAACAGAACAGACGAAAGGCGACTGTGTACTATGATGTGTAATGTGTGAATGTTTATCGCTGTCACTGAGACTTATCTGGTTATGCTATCCGATGATTGTTGGCCGCATCGAAGATCGTCCAATGTTTATTTTAGCAGATTGATTTACTGATGCTCTTCGATGTGAAGTGGTGGTTGTTTATAGCATTGAAGATTGTCCAATGTTTATATTCAAAAATGCTATTGGATTTGGACCAATGTTTATGTTATCTCATATTTCTCAGAATGCTATTAAAATTTAAGTGTCGTCGTTGCTTCGGTCTCAAGTGGCTTGTGCAATAGATTAGGATTAGGGTTAGAAGATGTAGATGTATACGTAACTCCCCCCTCCTTAAGATTGTTGTTTCTCCCGAAACAATTTATTCAATCTCTGCACAGAAATATAATTACAGTGCATAATATAAAAATCGTTACAATATGTATGTAATATGAAGTCTCTTTATGTGTATTTAAGTTTGATAGTTTTTCGTGAATTATGTCAATATTGTTTATATCTTCTAGTTTAATTTCTTTTTCAATTAAGAGATTAGATATGTTTTCATACAATTTTGGATTCTCTAAATATAAAGATTGTTCTTTTATTTCATTGGAATTTTCAAAAGTTCTATTATCTAAAGTTATCTTACATTTCTCAAACTGAATTAATACATTATTTATGATTTTGATTTTTTTCTTTTCATTACAATTGGTACCTATTTCTATACAACTGTTTTTTACTAACAATTTGCCTCTTGCTATTTCTAAGACAATAATTTCTCTTTTATTGATTAATTTAGTACAATTTCTTGTTGTTATACAGTTTATGTATATTTCCAATTTATATAAATCTTCTTCTTTCGATATGTATTCTATATTTTCATTTTCAATTATATATTGACCATTTATTTTTAATTCTTCTTTAATATTATTAGGTAAACTAGTTATAAAATATTTATTAAATTCTAATATTTCTTGTGGTATACTTATTATAAATATAATTTCTTGATCGTGTAACCCTGTAGTTATTTTTATATTCTTTAATTTATCAAACGTTACATTATATGTGATTATTTCGTGAATACTGAGCATTGAGCAATGTTTTGAATTTTTTCAATAATGCTTTTAATTTTATTAATTTTTTCAAGAACTTCTAAAGTTATTATTCTTTGTGTTATTGATGCACTTCCTTCTTTGAGATTTAGAAAATGTTTACTTTTGTACATACTGTTAAATTCTGATTGTATAGTATCCATTTGCTTCTTCAGTTTATTATTAGTGTCAATTTTCTTGTTAAATGTTACAATTAATTCATGGTTGTTATATTTATTTATATTCAATTGTTCTTCAATATTTTTTCGGTCGTTTTCATCTAATGTTCCTAACAAAAACTTAAGCATTTTACCACCAAGGTTTATTAAACTTCTCCTGTTTCTATGCAGTAATAAGCTACTGATTTCGGATTTAATAATGCGAATTTCTCGATATACTTCTGCGGGAAATTTAATATTTTTTAATTTGTAAATGTCACTGTCAATGTTATTCAAAACTTCTTCGATTTGAGTGATATTGATTTTGTGAACTACATGTTTATAATCTCTAACTAGTTTAACTTTCTTTAATTTTATTTTAGTATAACCTTATTAACCTTCTTGGTTATATATATTTTCAATTGTTATGTCACTAAATACTAGCTTAATTAAAAGAATGTGTATTAAGATTTTCATTATAACTTTTATTTATGCGAACAACTTGCGATCGGAAGCGGATCTATTCCCGATGGAATCTTTTGTGTAACTGAATCTTTCTTTGATGCTATTTTTGTGTTAGACTTAGTACTCTTAGGTCTTCCAGTTTTTTTTTATAATTATGTCATCTTTGTTTTTTATTTTTGTCTTTCTATGACGTTGTATATTGATTGGATGTGCATGATCCGTTTGTTTGTAAAAGAATCGCGGGGTAGTTTTATCATATTTTCTGTGATGATTTACTATAAAAGCTTTGCTATGAGTTTCTATGTAGTCTTCTCTAGTCTTATTGGTTTTCTCTATTCTTTTTTCTTTATTAGTTTGGTACGTTCTATATAATCTTTCTTTGTCCACATGGCCTGATTGTATATTAAAAGGTTTCTCTTTACTCAATACTTGTATGGAGTTGTTATAGTAGAAAACTGCTTTGTATATTGTATCAATTCTATCGATTATTCCTAGTTCTTTCCTATTGGATAAACATCTATATTTTTCTAAGATTGTGCTATGTACACGTTCAATTGGACTATTCCCTGTATGTGAGTTTGGTGTAGTATAATGTATTTCTATATTTAGATCTTGTAACATTTTTTTTATACTCAATTGATTAAACTCATTATCCATTACAATTTTCAAAGGCTTGTAATGTTGAGAAATAAATTGCATTATTGTTTATTTAATGGTTTCACCATTACTATCTTTTATATATGTCATTGTCAATTTTTTACTGAATTTGTCAATAGTGGAAAGGAATTTCAATTTTTGTATGTAAAATATATCGATGTGAATTATTTGATTGATATCTGTTGGAGTCTCGGTCAATTTGAATTTTGGCTTGATCGGGTGCCTATCATATTTGTTTTGCTTGCAGATGTTGCAACTATTAACAAAGTCAATTACTAATTTTCTTAAATAAGAATAGTAAATATATGGTTGTATTCCTAAGTTATTCTCTTCGATACCTGCATGAGCTGTTTCTAGTTCGTGATAAGATTTTATTTTTTCTATAACTTTGTTTGCATCTTCTAATCTGTGCTAGGTAACTACATTTATAAAATTTAATTATAGTTTTATCAAACAATTTGATTAATTTCTGTTGTAATTGGTTGAAAATGTGATAGTCATCACAATATATTCCTGTTCGTTTAATTTCTAAAACTTCCTTAATTTGTTCTTCAAATGTTTCAGAATCGATTATTACCATTATTACCACTATCTGTTGTTTAAACTTGTTAACTGGCTTTTCTATTATAGGAAAGTGATCTAACTGTTCTTCATCTTTTGAGTGGAGAGTTTCTTCTAAGCTAGAATCATCCAATCCCTACTGAGGTAATCTGCCACTGTATTTTGACATCCTTTAAGGTACTCTATATCGAAGTTATATTCACCAAGTGATAGAATCCATCTCTGTAACCTTCCCGATATGTCTTTACCTATACTCTTTTTTTTCAACCATTTTAAAGGTTGTTGATCGGATTTTAACTGAAATTTTCTTCCGTAGAGATAAGGTCTTAAATACTTGATTGACCAAACTATTGCTAATAGTTCTTTCTCTGTAGTAGAGTAGTTTCTCTCGTGGTCGTTTAGAGTTCTACCTATGAATGTAACAGGATGTTTATCTTGAGCTAAGACCGCTCCTATAGCATAATTAGATGCATCTGTTGTTAGCTCGAAAGTTTTATTGAAATCTGGATAAGCCAGGACTGGAGGTGAAACAATTAATTTTTTTAATGTTTCAAATGACTTTATGTACTCGATATTCTTAGTATCTATTTTGGTTCCTTTCTTTAAATATCTTGTCATTGGTTGGGCTACCTTAGCATAATCTTTTATAAATTTCCTATAGTAACCAGTAAGACAAAGGAATGATTTTATTTCTTTAACGGTTGTCGGTACGTTAATCTTTTGTATTGCTATAATTTTATCTTGATTGGGTAAAACTCCCTTGTTTGTAATCGTGTGCCCAAGAAACTTCGTTTCTTTTACAAGAAAGTCGCATTTGTCTATTTGAATTTATAAGTTGAATTCTCTTAGCTTTTGAAATATTTTATTCAGGTTTGTTATGTGCTCTATCAGAGAAATTGAAAAAATCAATATGTCATACATGTATACGACACAGATTTTATTAATGAGATCTCCCAGTATCTCGTTTATCATGCATTGAAAACTAGAAGGAGTATTTCTTAAGGCAAAAGGCATTCTAAGAAATTCAAAATGTCCTTGTGGAACACTGAATGCAGTTTTTTCTATGTCTTTTTCGTTGACTCTAATCTGGTGAAATCCTTTTGTCAGATCTAGTATCGTAAAATATTGCGATCTCCCTAAATTATCCAAGAAATCGTCAATGTTTGGTAATGGATACTTATATTCGATAGTTTCCTCATTTAACTTACGGTAATCAATTACCATACGCCACTTCATAGTTCCCGAGTTGTCTAATTTTTTTGGAACTATCCAAACAGGTGAGTTATAAGGGCTTCTACTTTTTTGTATAATTCCATTGCTGAGCATTTCTTTAATTTGTTTAGCTATCTCTTGCTCATGGACTTTTGGATATCGATAAATTTTTGTGAAAATAGGATTATCTGTCTTTGTCCTTATGGAATGAACTGTTTGAGTTGTGGAACTTAACAATTCTCCATCCTTGTAGAATAAATCCTTATTTTTATTTAAAAATTCTCTTAGTATATTTTTTTCTTCTTCATTCAAATCTTTGTGTAAAAGCTTGCTCATTTCCATTGAGTTATCTTCTAACACATGAATTTCGTCATATTGAAAAGGACATTGATCATTTCCATTGATATATTCTTTTTCTTTGACTGGGAGAGAAGCAAAACGAATTCTATTCTGATTTATTTCTAAATATTTATATTTCATATTTACTATACCCCCTTGGCATTTAAAAAATTCGATCCTATGATAGCATCAAAATTTTTGTTTTCAAAATTCATTAATTTCCATTCCATTGTGGCGTCTTCCAAAAATTCTTCAGGTATTTTTGTTATTATTTGTTCTGTTATAAAAATATATGAATTGACGGTATTCACTGTTATTTCTTTTTCTAATTTCATTCTTGTACAGGATTTAAGTTTTTGTATATCGAGCAGGGTCATAGTAGATCCTGTGTCTTCTAAGACTTTTATATTTTCTTTTTGAACTGTAAGTACTACGATGGGAAGTATCGAAGCCCCTCTGCTATAAAATTTACTTCTTCATTAATTGTTTGTTGTTCACTGAGGCGATTAACTTCCATTGGTTGTTCTCGATTATTATTAAATCTCCCAACTTGGCTTGAACTTGGCTGATTATTATTTTGTCCCTGCCAATTATTATTATTATTATAACTTTGCCTTTGATAATTTTGGTTAAAACCAAACCTATGACCTTGATTAGGGTTTAAATTTACAAATATACTGTTGTTGTTGTATCTAACCTGCTCAGATGTTATTTTATTCTGTTGTCTAAAATTATTATCATTTTGATTGAATTTATTTTGGTTATAATTTTGGTGTCCCTGATTTTGTCTAGGAGAATTATTCTGATGGTGTTTCATACTAAAGCTTTGATTTTTTACACGAATCAAATCATTGGCTTCTAAGATTTCATAAGCTTCAACCATATTTTTACAATTATAGGCGATAACTATAGCTTTTTGTGAAGGGTTTAAATTATGTTTAAATGCTTCAAATACCAGAACTTCATTATTTGCTTGTGTGTAAATTAAAATTGGTTCTAACTGCGTTTTAGTTTGCAATTTTTGTAATAAAAAGTCTAATTTTGTATACAATTCAAAAGTGTTAGATTCTACAATACAACCAATTTCTTGAGATAACTTAATATAAGTTTCTTTTATTGAAAATAATCTTATTAAGTTTACCTTAATGTCTTTCCACGACGATAAATGTGGTAAGCTGTTAGTTGCCCTTACCGCTTCTCCTTGAATTTTTGAGTGGATTATTAATGTAGCCTTTATCTGATTGTCCTGCAGCAAGACTTGGCTTAGAAAGTACTCCACTGTTGATATAAACAGTGCCAGATTACAATCTTTTGATCCTCTGAACTACTTTCACGAAGAAGGTAGCGTTGTTCCTCCCTCTGAACATCGTTTAATACGGGTGCAGTTTCCGTCATTATTATTGTTGTTTGTTCGTCTGATTCACTTTCACCTCCGGTATCACTGTCGCGATGTTTATTTAACTTTCTGTTTAATTGTTTCTTTTCACTGTTCATTTGCTAAATATTCTCTCTACGAGATTTCGCAACATACATTTATATATGAATGTGAGATGCTATATTTTTCACAAACGATTTTTTTTTTTTTTTTTTTCAAACTATTTAGAATTAATATTCGTTTAATTTAAATTTATTTGAAAAATTTTACAATCGCGAATTGCGTTCGTATCACTGGATCTCATATGTCAATATAATATTCGTTTATATATCTCATTGAGAATCATACCGACTGCGCCAAATAACTTTTTAAAGAGAGTCGAAGAGTTTTTAAAAAACAAATATAAAACTTTATTTAGAAAATAAAATAAAATACAATAACAGAACAGACGAAAGGCGACTGTGTACTATGATGTGTAATGTGTGAATGTTTATCGCTGTCACTGAGACTTATCTGGTTATGCTATCCGATGATTGTTGGCCGCATCGAAGATCGTCCAATGTTTATTTTAGCAGATTGATTTACTGATGCTCTTCGATGTGAAGTGGTGGTTGTTTATAGCATTGAAGATTGTCCAATGTTTATATTCAAAAATGCTATTGGATTTGGACCAATGTTTATGTTATCTCATATTTCTCAGAATGCTATTAAAATTTAAGTGTCGTCGTTGCTTCGGTCTCAAGTGGCTTGTGCAATATATTAGGATTAGGGTTAGAAGATGTAGATGTATACGTAACTCCCCCCTCCTTAAGATTGTTGTTTCTCCCGAAACAATTTATTCAATCTCTGCACAGAAATATAATTACAGTGCATAATATAAAAATCGTTACAATATGTATGTAATATGAAGTCTCTTTATGTGTATTTAAGTTTGATAGTTTTTCGTGAATTATGTCAATATTGTTTATATCTTCTAGTTTAATTTCTTTTTCAATTAAGAGATTAGATATGTTTTCATACAATTTTGGATTCTCTAAATATAAAGATTGTTCTTTTATTTCATTGGAATTTTCAAAAGTTCTATTATCTAAAGTTATCTTACATTTCTCAAACTGAATTAATACATTATTTATGATTTTGATTTTTTTCTTTTCATTACAATTGGTACCTATTTCTATACAACTGTTTTTTACTAACAATTTGCCTCTTGCTATTTCTAAGACAATAATTTCTCTTTTATTGATTAATTTAGTACAATTTCTTGTTGTTATACAGTTTATGTATATTTCCAATTTATATAAATCTTCTTCTTTCGATATGTATTCTATATTTTCATTTTCAATTATATATTGATCATTTATTTTTAATTCTTCTTTAATATTATTAGGTAAACTAATTATAAAATATTTATTAAATTCTAATATTTCTTGTGGTATACTTATTATAAATATAATTTCTTGATCGTGTAACCCTGTAGTTATTTTTATATTCTTTAATTTATCAAACGTTACATTATATGTGATTATTTCGTGAATACTGAGCATTGAGCAATGTTTTGAATTTTTTCAATAATGCTTTTAATTTTATTAATTTTTTCAAGAACTTCTAAAGTTATTATTCTTTGTGTTATTGATGCACTTCCTTCTTTGAGATTTAGAAAATGTTTACTTTTGTACATACTGTTAAATTCTGATTGTATAGTATCCATTTGCTTCTTCAGTTTATTATTAGTGTCAATTTTCTTGTTAAATGTTACAATTAATTCATGGTTGTTACATTTATTTATATTCAATTGTTCTTCAATATTTTTTCGGTCGTTTTCATCTAATGTTCCAAACAAAAACTTAAGCATTTTACCACCAAGGTTTATTAAACTTCTCCTGTTTCTATGCAGTAATAAGCTACTGATTTCGGATTTAATAATGCGAATTTCTCGATATACTTCTGCGGGAAATTTAATATTTTTTAATTTGTAAATGTCACTGTCAATGTTATTCAAAACTTCTTCGATTTGAGTGATATTGATTTTGTGAACTACATGTTTATAATCTCTAACTAGTTTAACTTTCTTTAATTTTATTTTAGTATAACCTTATTAACCTTCTTGGTTATATATATTTTCAATTGTTATGTCACTAAATACTAGCTTAATTAAAAGAATGTGTATTAAGATTTTCATTATAACTTTTATTTATGCGAACAACTTGCGATCGGAAGCGGATCTATTCCCGATGGAATCTTTTGTGTAACTGAATCTTTCTTTGATGCTATTTTTGTGTTAGACTTAGTACTCTTAGGTCTTCCAGTTTTTTTTTATAATTATGTCATCTTTGTTTTTTATTTTTGTCTTTCTATGACGTTGTATATTGATTGGATGTGCATGATCCGTTTGTTTGTAAAAGAATCGCGGGGTAGTTTTATCATATTTTCTGTGATGATTTACTATAAAAGCTTTGCTATGAGTTCCTATGTAGTCTTCTCTAGTCTTATTGGTTTTCTCTATTCTTTTTTCTTTATTAGTTTGGTACGTTCTATATAATCTTTCTTTGTCCACATGGCCTGATTGTATATTAAAAGGTTTCTCTTTACTCAATACTTGTATGGAGTTGTTATAGTAGAAAACTGCTTTGTATATTGTATCAATTCTATCGATTATTCCTAGTTCTTTCCTATTGGATAAACATCTATATTTTTCTAAGATTGTGCTATGTACACGTTCAATTGGACTATTCCCTGTATGTGAGTTTGGTGTAGTATAATGTATTTCTATATTTAGATCTTGTAACATTTTTTTTATACTCAATTGATTAAACTCATTATCCATTACAATTTTCAAAGGCTTGTAATGTTGAGAAATAAATTGCATTATTGTTTATTTAATGGTTTCACCATTACTATCTTTTATATATGTCATTGTCAATTTTTTACTGAATTTGTCAATAGTGGAAAGGAATTTCAATTTTTGTATGTAAAATATATCGATGTGAATTATTTGATTGATATCTGTTGGAGTCTCGGTCAATTTGAATTTTGGCTTGATCGGGTGCCTATCATATTTGTTTTGCTTGCAGATGTTGCAACTATTAACAAAGTCAATTACTAATTTTCTTAAATAAGAATAGTAAATATATGGTTGTATTCCTAAGTTATTCTCTTCGATACCTGCATGAGCTGTTTCTAGTTCGTGATAAGATTTTATTTTTTCTATAACTTTGTTTGCATCTTCTAATCTGTGCTAGGTAACTACATTTATAAAATTTAATTATAGTTTTATCAAACAATTTGATTAATTTCTGTTGTAATTGGTTGAAAATGTGATAGTCATCACAATATATTCCTGTTCGTTTAATTTCTAAAACTTCCTTAATTTGTTCTTCAAATGTTTCAGAATCGATTACTGTAGGGGACAATTCGATTAACTTTCTGTTGCCTACTTAAATTTGCGTTCTTATCTTTCTTTCATTATAATCATTGTTAACCACTATCTGTTGTTTAAACTTGTTAACTGGCTTTTCTATTATAGGAAAGTGATCTAACTGTTCTTCATCTTTTGAGTGGAGAGTTTCTTCTAAGCTAGAATCATCCAATCCCTACTGAGGTAATCTGCCACTGTATTTTGACATCCTTTAAGGTACTCTATATCGAAGTTATATTCACCAAGTGATAGAATCCATCTCTGTAACCTTCCCGATATGTCTTTACCTATACTCTTTTTTTTCAACCATTTTAAAGGTTGTTGATCGGATTTTAACTGAAATTTTCTTCCGTAGAGATAAGGTCTTAAATACTTGATTGACCAAACTATTGCTAATAGTTCTTTCTCTGTAGTAGAGTAGTTTCTCTCGTGGTCGTTTAGAGTTCTACCTATGAATGTAACAGGATGTTTATCTTGAGCTAAGACCGCTCCTATAGCATAATTAGATGCATCTGTTGTTAGCTCGAAAGTTTTATTGAAATCTGGATAAGCCAGGACTGGAGGTGAAACAATTAATTTTTTTAATGTTTCAAATGACTTTATGTACTCGATATTCTTAGTATCTATTTTGGTTCCTTTCTTTAAATATCTTGTCATTGGTTGGGCTACCTTAGCATAATCTTTTATAAATTTCCCATAGTAACCAGTAAGACCAAGGAATGATTTTATTTCTTTAACGGTTGTCGGTACGTTAATCTTTTGTATTGCTATAATTTTATCTTGATTGGGTAAAACTCCCTTGTTTGTAATCGTGTGCCCAAGAAACTTCGTTTCTTTTACAAGAAAGTCGCATTTGTCTATTTGAATTTATAAGTTGAATTCTCTTAGCTTTTGAAATATTTTATTCAGGTTTGTTATGTGCTCTATCAGAGAAATTGAAAAAATCAATATGTCATACATGTATACGACACAGATTTTATTAATGAGATCTCCCAGTATCTCGTTTATCATGCATTGAAAACTAGAAGGAGTATTTCTTGAGGCAAAAGGCATTCTAAGAAATTCAAAATGTCCTTGTGGAACACTGAATGCAGTTTTTTCTATGTCTTTTTCGTTGACTCTAATCTGGTGAAATCCTTTTGTCAGATCTAGTGTCGTAAAATATTGCGATCTCCCTAACTTATCCAAGAAATCGTCAATGTTTGGTAATGGATACTTATATTCGATAGTTTCCTCATTTAACTTACGGTAATCAATTACCATACGCCACTTCATAGTTCCCGAGTTGTCTAATTTTTTTGGAACTATCCAAACAGGTGAGTTATAAGGGCTTCTACTTTTTTGTATAATTCCATTGCTGAGCATTTCTTTAATTTGTTTAGCTATCTCTTGCTCATGGACTTTTGGATATCGATAAATTTTTGTGAAAATAGGATTATCTGTCTTTGTCCTTATGGAATGAACTGTTTGAGTTGTGGAACTTAACAATTCTCCATCCTTGTAGAATAAATCCTTATTTTTATTTAAAAATTCTCTTAGTATATTTTTTTCTTCTTCATTCAAATCTTTGTGTAAAAGCTTGCTCATTTCCATTGAGTTATCTTCTAACACATGAATTTCGTCATATTGAAAAGGACATTGATCATTTCCATTGATATATTCTTTTTCTTTGACTGGGAGAGAAGCAAAACGAATTCTATTCTGATTTATTTCTAAATATTTATATTTCATATTTACTATACCCCCTTGGCATTTAAAAAATTCGATCCTATGATAGCATCAAAATTTTTGTTTTCAAAATTCATTAATTTCCATTCCATTGTGGCGTCTTCCAAAAATTCTTCAGGTATTTTTGTTATTATTTGTTCTGTTATAAAAATATATGAATTGACGGTATTCACTGTTATTTCTTTTTCTAATTTCATTCTTGTACAGGATTTAAGTTTTTGTATATCGAGCAGGGTCATAGTAGATCCTGTGTCTTCTAAGACTTTTATATTTTCTTTTTGAACTGTAAGTACTACGATAGGAAGTATCGAAGCCCCTCTGCTATAAAATTTACTTCTTCATTAATTGTTTGTTGTTCACTGAGGCGATTAACTTCCATTGGTTGTTCTCGATTATTATTAAATCTCCCAACTTGGCTTGAACTTGGCTGATTATTATTTTGTCCCTGCCAATTATTATTATTATTATAACTTTGCCTTTGATAATTTTGGTTAAAACCAAACCTATGACCTTGATTAGGGTTTAAATTTACAAATATACTGTTGTTGTTGTATCTAACCTGCTCAGATGTTATTTTATTCTGTTGTCTAAAATTGTTATCATTTTGATTGAATTTATTTTGGTTATAATTTTGGTGTCCCTGATTTTGTCTAGGAGAATTATTCTGATGGTGTTTCATACTAAAGCTTTGATTTTTTACACGAATCAAATCATTGGCTTCTAAGATTTCATAAGCTTCAACCATATTTTTACAATTATAGGCGATAACTATAGCTTTTTGTGGAGGGTTTAAATTATGTGTAAATGCTTCAAATACCAGAACTTCATTATTTGCCTGTGTGTAAATTAAAATTGGTTCTAACTGCGTTTTAGTTTGCAATTTTTGTAATAAAAAGTCTAATTTTGTATACAATTCAAAAGTGTTAGATTCTACAATACAACCAATTTCTTGAGATAACTTAATATAAGTTTCTTTTATTGAAAATAATCTTATTAAGTTTACCTTAATGTCTTTCCACGACGATAAATGTGGTAAGCTGTTAGTTGCCCTTACCGCTTCTCCTTGAATTTTTGAGTGGATTATTAATGTAGCCTTTATCTGATTGTCCTGCAGCAAGACTTGGCTTAGAAAGTACTCCACTGTTGATATAAACAGTGCCAGATTACAATCTTTTGATCCTCTGAACTACTTTCACGAAGAAGGTAGCGTTGTTCCTCCCTCTGAACATCGTTTATTACGGGTGCAGTTTCCGTCATTATTATTGTTGTTTGTTCGTCTGATTCACTTTCACCTCCGGTATCACTGTCGCGATGTTTATTTAACTTTCTGTTTAATTGTTTCTTTTCATTGTTCATTTGCTAAATATTATCTCTACGAGATTTCGCAACATACATTTATATATGAATGTGAGATGCTATATTTTTCACAAACGATTTTTTTTTTTTTTTTCAAACGTATTTAGAATTAATATTCGTTTAATTTAAATTTATTTCAAAAATTTTACAATCGCGAATTGCGTTCGTATCACTGGATCTCATATGTCAATATAATATTCGTTTATATATCTCATTGAGAATCATACCGACTGCGCCAAATAACTTTTTAAAGAGAGTCGAAGAGTTTTTAAAAAACAAATATAAAACTTTATTTAGAAAATAAAATAAAATACAATAACAGAACAGAACAGACGAAAGGCGACTGTGTACTATGATGTGTAATGTGTGAATGTTTATCGCTGTCACTGAGACTTATCTGGTTATGCTATCCGATGATTGTTGGCCGCATCGAAGATCGTCCAATGTTTATTTTAGCAGATTGATTTACTGATGCTCTTCGATGTGAAGTGGTGGTTGTTTATAGCATTGAAGATTGTCCAATGTTTATATTCAAAAATGCTATTGGATTTGGACCAATGTTTATGTTATCTCATATTTCTCAGAATGCTATTAAAATTTAAGTGTCGTCGTTGCTTCGGTCTCAAGTGGCTTGTGCAATAGATTAGGATTAGGGTTAGAAGATGTAGATGTATACGTAACTCCCCCCTCCTTAAGATTATTGTTTCTCCCGAAACAATTTATTCTATCTCTGCACAGAAATATAATTACAGTGCATAATATAAAAATCGTTACAATATGTATGTAATATGAAGTCTCTTTATGTGTATTTAAGTTTTATATTTTTTCGTGAATTATGTCAATATTGTTTATATCTTCTAGTTTAATTTCTTTTTCAATTAAGAGATTAGATATGTTTTCATACAATTTTGGATTCTCTAAATATAAAGATTGTTCTTCTATTTCATTGGAATTTTCAAAAGTTCTATTATCTAAAGTTATCTTACATTTCTCAAACTGAATTAATACATTATTTATGATTTTGATTTTTTTCTTTTCATTACAATTGGTACTTATTTCTATACAACTGTTTTTTACTAATAATTTTCCTCTTGCTATTTCTAAGACAATAATTTCTCTTTTATTGATTAATTTAGTACAATTTCTTGTTGTTATACAGTTTATGTATATTTCCAATTTATATAAATCTTCTTCTTTCGATATGTATTCTATATTTTCATTTTCAATTATATATTCATCATTTATTTTTAATTCTTCTTTAATATTATTAGGTAAACTAGTTATAAAATATTTATTAAATTCTAATATTTCTTGTGGTATACTTATTATAAATATAATTTCTTGATCGTGTAACCCTGTAGTTATTTTTATATTCTTTAATTTATCAAACGTTACATTATATGTGATTATTTCGTGAATACTGAGCATTGAATTTACCGTTGTATTTAGTTTACTTGATAACACAATGTTTTGAATTTTTTCCATAATGCTTTTAATTTTATTAATTTTTTCAAGAACTTCTAAAGTTATTATTCTTTGTGTTATTGATGTACTTCCTTCTTTGAGATTTAGAAAATGTTTACTTTTGTACATACTGTTAAATTCTGATTGTATAGTATCCATTTGCTTCTTCAGTTTATTATTAATGTCAATTTTCTTGTTAAATGTTACAATTAATTCATGGTTGTTATATTTATTTATATTCAATTGTTCTTCAATATTTTTTCGGTCGTTTTCATCTAATGTTTCAAACAAAAACTTAAGCATTTTACCACCAAGGTTTATTAAACTTCTCCTGTTTCTATGCAGTAATAAGCTACTGATTTCGGATTTAATAATGCGAATTTCTCGATATACTTCTGCGGGAAATTTAATATTTTTTAATTTGTAAATGTCACTGTCAATGTTATTCAAAACTTCTTCGATTTGAGTGATATTGATTTTGTGAACTACATGTTTATAATCTCTAACTAGTTTAACTTTCTTTAATTTTATTTTAGTATAACCTTATTAACCTTCTTGGTTATATATATTTTCAATTGTTATGTCACTAAATACTAGCTTAATTAAAAGAATGTGTATTAAGATTTTCATTATAACTGTTATTTATGCGAACAACTTGCTATCGGAAGCGGATCTATCCCCGATGGAATCTTTTGTGTAACTGAATCTTTCTTTGATGCTATTTTTGTGTTAGACTTAGTACTCTTAGGTCTTCCAGTTTTTTTTTATAATTATGTCATCTTTGTTTTTTATTTTTGTCTTTCTATGACGTTGTATATTGATTGGATGTGCATGATCCGTTTGTTTGTAAAAGAATCGCGGGGTAGTTTTATCATATTTTCTGTGATGATTTACTATAAAAGCTTTGCTATGAGTTTCTATGTAGTCTTCTCTAGTCTTATTGGTTTTCTCTATTCTTTTTTCTTTATTAGTTTGGTACGTTCTATATAATCTTTCTTTGTCCACATGGCCTGATTGTATATTAAAAGGTTTCTCTTTACTAAATACTTGTATGGAGTTGTTATAGTAGAAAACTGCTTTGTATATTGTATCAATTCTATCGATTATTCCTAGTTCTTTCCTATTGGATAAACATCTATATTTTTCTAAGATTGTGCTATGTACACGTTCAATTGGACTATTCCCTGTATGTGAGTTTGGTGTAGTATAATGTATTTCTATATTTAGATCTTGTAACATTTTTTTTATACTCAATTGATTAAACTCATTATCCATTACAATTTTCAAAGGCTTGTAATGTTGAGAAATAAATTGCATTATTGTTTCTTTAATGGTTTCGCCATTACTATCTTTTATATATGTCATTGTCAATTTTTTACTGAATTTGTCAATAGTGGAAAGGAATTTCAATTTTTGTATGTAAAATATATCGATGTGAATTATTTGATTGATATCTGTTGGAGTCTCGGTCAATTTGAATTTTGGCTTGATCGGGTGCCTATCATATTTGTTTTGCTTGCAGATGTTGCAACTATTAACAAAGTCAATTACTAATTTTCTTAAATAAGAATAGTAAATATATGGTTGTATTCCTAAGTTATTCTCTTCGATACCTGCATGAGCTGTTTCTAGTTCGTGATAAGATTTTATTTTTTCTATAACTTTGTTTGCATCTTCTAATCTGTGCTAGGTAACTACATTTATAAAATTTAATTATAGTTTTATCAAACAATTTGATTAATTTCTGTTGTAATTGGTTGAAAATGTGATAGTCATCACAATATATTCCTGTTCGTTTAATTTCTAAAACTTCCTTAATTTGTTCTTCAAATGTTTCAGAATCGATTATTGTAGGGGACAATTCGATTAACTTTCTGTTGCCTACTAAAATTTGCGTTCTTATCTTTCTTTCATTATAATCATTGTTAACCACTATCTGTTGTTTAAACTTGTTAACTGGCTTTTCTATTATAGGAAAGTGATCTAACTGTTCTTCATCTTTTGAGTGGAGAGTTTCTTCTAAGCTAGAATCATCCAATCCCTACTGAGGTAATCTGCCACTGTATTTTGACATCCTTTAAGGTACTCTATATCGAAGTTATATTCACCAAGTGATAGAATCCATCTCTGTAACCTTCCCGATATGTCTTTACCTATACTCTTTTTTTCCAACCATTTTAAAGGTTGGTGATCGGATTTTAACTGAAATTTTCTTCCGTAGAGATAAGGTCTTAAATACTTGATTGACCAAACTATTGCTAATAGTTCTTTCTCTGTAGTAGAGTAGTTTCTCTCGTGGTCGTTTAGAGTTCTACCTATGAATGTAACAGGATGTTTATCTTGAGCTAAGACCGCTCCTATAGCATAATTAGATGCATCTGTTGTTAGCTCGAAAGTTTTATTGAAATCTGGATAAGCCAGGACTGGAGGTGAAACAATTAATTTTTCTAATGTTTCAAATGATTTTATGTACTCGATATTCTTAGTATCTATTTTGGTTCCTTTCTTTAAATATCTTGTCATTGGTTGGGCTACCTTAGCATAATCTTTTATAAATTTCCTATAGTAACCAGTAAGACCAAGGAATGATTTTATTTCTTTAACGGTTGTCGGTACGTTAATCTTTTGTATTGCTATAATTTTATCTTGATTGGGTAAAACTCCCTTGTTTGTAATCGTGTGCCCAAGAAACTTCGTTTCTTTTACAAGAAAGTCGCATTTGTCTATTTGAATTTATAAGTTGAATTCTCTTAGCTTTTGAAATATTTTATTCAGGTTTGTTATGTGCTCTATCAGAGAAATTGAAAAAATCAATATGTCGTACATGTATACGACACAGATTTTATTAATGAGATCTCCCAGTATCTCGTTTATCATGCATTGAAAACTAGAAGGAGTATTTCTTAAGGCAAAAGGCATTCTAAGAAATTCAAAATGTCCTTGTGGAACACTGAATGCAGTTTTTTCTATGTCTTTTTCGTTGACTCTAATCTGGTGAAATCCTTTTGTCAGATCTAGTGTCGTAAAATATTGCGATCTCCCTAACTTATCCAAGAAATCGTCAATGTTTGGAAATGGATACTTATATTCGATAGTTTCCTCATTTAACTTACGGTAATCAATTACCATACGCCACTTCATAGTTCCCGAGTTGTCTAATTTTTTTGGAACTATCCAAACAGGTGAGTTATAAGGGCTTCTACTTTTTTGTATAATTCCATTGCTGAGCATTTCTTTAATTTGTTTAGCTATCTCTTGCTCATGGACTTTTGGATATCGATAAATTTTTGTGAAAATAGGATTATCTGTCTTTGTCCTTATGGAATGAACTGTTTGAGTTGTGGAACCTAACAATTCTCCATCCTTGTAGAATAAATCCTTATTTTTATTTAAAAATTCTCTTAGTATATTTCTTTCTTCTTCATTCAAATCTTTGTGTAAAAGCTTGCTCATTTCCATTGAGTTATCTTCTAACACATGAATTTCGTCATATTGAAAAGGACATTGATCATTTCCATTGATATATTCTTTTTCTTTGACTGGGAGAGAAGCAAAACGAATTCTATTCTGATTTATTTCTAAATATTTATATTTCATATTTACTATACCCCCTATGGCATTTAAAAAATTCGATCCTATGATAGCATCAAAATTTTTGTTTTCAAAATTCATTAATTTCCATTCCATTGTGGCGTCTTCCAAAAATTCTTCAGGTATTTTTGTTATTATTTGTTCTGTTATAAAAATATATGAATTGACGGTATTCACTGTTATTTCTTTTTCTAATTTCATTCTTGTACAGGATTTAAGTTTTTGTATATCGAGCAGGGTCATAGTAGATCCTGTGTCTTCTAAGACTTTTATATTTTCTTTTTGAACTGTAAGTACTACGATGGGAAGTATCGAAGCCCCTCTGCTATAAAATTTACTTCTTCATTAATTGTTTGTTGTTCACTGAGGCGATTAACTTCCATTGGTTGTTCTCGATTATTATTAAATCTCCCAACTTGGCTTGAACTTGGCTGATTATTATTTTGTCCCTGCCAATTATTATTATTATCATAACTTTGCCTTTGATAATTTTGGTTAAAACCAAACCTATGACCTTGATTAGGGTTTAAATTTACAAATATTCTGTTGTTGTTGTATCTAACCTGCTCAGATGTTATTCTATTCTGTTGCCTAAAATTATTATTATTTTGATTAAATTTATTTTGGTTATAATTTTGGTGTCCCTGATTTTGTCTAGGAGAATTATTCTGATGGTGTTTCATACTAAAGCCCTTGTTTGGTTCACTTTGATTTTTTACACGAACTAAATCATTGGCTTCTAAGATTTCATAAGCTTCAACCATATTTTTACAATTATAGGCGATAACTATAGCTTTTTGTGGAGGGTTTAAATTATGTGTAAATGCTTCAAATACCAGAACTTCATTATTTGCCTGTGTGTAAATTAAAATTGGTTCTAACTGCGTTTTAGTTTGCAATTTTTGTAATAAAAAGTCTAATTTTGTATACAATTCAAAAGTGTTAGATTCTACAATACAACCAATTTATTGAGATAACTTAATATAAGTTTCTTTTATTGAAAATAATCTTATTAAGTTTACCTTAATGTCTTTCCACGACGATAAATGTGGTAAGCTGTTAGTTGCCCTTACCGCTTCTCCTTGAATTTTTGAGTGGATTATTAATGTAGCCTTTATCTGATTGTCCTGCAGCAAGACTTGGCTTAGAAAGTACTCCACTGTTGATATAAACAGTGCCAGATTACAATCTTTTGATCCTCTGAACTACTTTCACGAAGAAGGTAGCGTTGTTCCTCCCTCTGAACATCGTTGAATACGGGTGCAGTTTCCGTCATTATTATTGTTGTTTGTTCGTCTGATTCACTTTCACCTCCGGTATCACTGTCGCGATGTTTATTTAACTTTCTGTTTAATCGTTTCTTTTCACTGTTCATTTGCTAAATATTCTCTCTACGAGATTTCGCAACATACATTTATATATGAATGTGAGATGCTATATTTTTCACAAACGATTTTTTTTTTTTTTTTTTTTTCAAACTATTTAGAATTAATATTCGTTTAATTTAAATTTATTTGAAAAATTTTACAATCGCGAATTGCGTTCGTATCACTGGATCTCATATGTCAATATAATATTCGTTTATAAATATATCTCATTGAGAATCATACCGACTGCGCCAAATAACTTTTTAAAGAGAGTCGAAGAGTTTTTAAAAAACAAATATAAAACTTTATTTAGAAAATAAAATAAAATAATATAACAGAACAGACGAAAGGCGACTGTGTACTATGATGTGTAATGTGTGAATGTTTATCGCTGTCACTGAGACTTATCTGGTTATGCTATCCGATGATTGTTGGCCGCATCGAAGATCGTCCAATGTTTATTTTAGCAGATTGATTTACTGATGCTCTTCGATGTGAAGTGGTGGTTGTTTATAGCATTGAAGATTGTCCAATGTTTATATTCAAAAATGCTATTGGATTTGGACCAATGTTTATGTTATCTCATATTTCTCAGAATGCTATTAAAATTTAAGTGTCGTCGTTGCTTCGGTCTCATGTGGCTTGTGCAATAGATTAGGATTAGGGTTAGAAGATGTAGATGTATACGTAACTCCCCCCTCCTTAAGATTGTTGTTTCTCCCGAAACAATTTATTCTATCTCTGCACAGAAATATAATTACAGTGCATAATATAAAAATCGTTACAATATGTATGTAATATGAAGTCTCTTTATGTGTATTTAAGTTTGATAGTTTTTCGTGAATTATGTCAATATTGTTTATATCTTCTAGTTTAATTTCTTTTTCAATTAAGAGATTAGATATGTTTTCATACAATTTTGGATTCTCTAAATATAAAGATTGTTCTTCTATTTCATTGGAATTTTCAAAAGTTCTATTATCTAAAGTTATCTTACATTTCTCAAACTGAATTAATACATTATTTATGATTTTGATTTTTTTCTTTTCATTACAATTGGTACCTATTTCTATACAACTGTTTTTACTAACAATTTGCCTCTTGCTATTTCTAAGACAATAATTTCTCTTTTATTGATTAATTTAGTACAATTTCTTGTTGTTATACAGTTTATGTATATTTCCAATTTATATAAATCTTCTTCTTTCGATATGTATTCTATATTTTCATTTTCAATTATATATTGATCATTTATTTTTAATTCTTCTTTAATATTATTAGGTAAACTAGTTATAAAATATTTATTAAATTCTAATATTTCTTGTGGTATACTTATTATAAATATAATTTCTTGATCGTGTAACCCTGTAGTTATTTTTATATTCTTTAATTTATCAAACGTTACATTATATGTGATTATTTCGTGAATACTGAGCATTGAATTTACCGTTGTATTTAGTTTACTTGATAACACAATGTTTTGAATTTTTTCAATAATGCTTTTAATTTTATTAATTTTTTCAAGAACTTCTAAAGTTATTATTCTTTGTGTTATTGATGTACTTCCTTCTTTGAGATTTAGAAAATGTTTACTTTTGTACATACTGTTAAATTCTGATTGTATAGTATCCATTTGCTTCTTCAGTTTATTATTAATGTCAATTTTCTTGTTAAATGTTACAATTAATTCATGGTTGTTATATTTATTTATATTCAATTGTTCTTCAATATTTTTTCGGTCGTTTTCATCTAATGTTCCAAACAAAAACTTAAGCATTTTACCACCAAGGTTTATTAAACTTCTCCTGTTTCTATGCAGTAATAAGCTACTGATTTCGGATTTAATAATGCGAATTTCTCGATATACTTCTGCGGGAAATTTAATATTTTTTAATTTGTAAATGTCACTGTCAATGTTATTCAAAACTTCTTCGATTTGAGTGATATTGATTTTGTGAACTACATGTTTATAATCTCTAACTAGTTTAACTTTCTTTAATTTTATTTTAGTATAACCTTATTAACCTTCTTGGTTATATATATTTTCAATTGTTATGTCACTAAATACTAGCTTAATTAAAAGAATGTGTATTAAGATTTTCATTATAACTTTTATTTATGCGAACAACTTGCGATCGGAAGCGGATCTATTCCCGATGGAATCTTTTGTGTAACTGAATCTTTCTTTGATGCTATTTTTGTGTTAGACTTAGTACTCTTAGGTCTTCCAGTTTTTTTTTATAATTATGTCATCTTTGTTTTTTATTTTTGTCTTTCTATGACGTTGTATATTGATTGGATGTGCATGATCCGTTTGTTTGTAAAAGAATCGCGGGGTAGTTTTATCATATTTTCTGTGATGATTTACTATAAAAGCTTTGCTATGAGTTTCTATGTAGTCTTCTCTAGTCTTATTGGTTTTCTCTATTCTTTTTTCTTTATTAGTTTGGTACGTTCTATATAATCTTTCTTTGTCCACATGGCCTGATTGTATATTAAAAGGTTTCTCTTTACTAAATACTTGTATGGAGTTGTTATAGTAGAAAACTGCTTTGTATATTGTATCAATTCTATCGATTATTCCTAGTTCTTTCCTATTGGATAAACATCTATATTTTTCTAAGATTGTGCTATGTACACGTTCAATTGGACTATTCCCTGTATGTGAGTTAGACCTGTGTCAATCGTGATTGATTCGTTCTTTTTGACCCGTTCATCAAAAATATTGAGTGATTGCAATCGCAGTAAACCGAATCAATCTATCTCAATGTCAATCGTTTCATGTAGCTATCTAGTCTATGTCTTTCAAAGGAAAGAAATATGTTTCGTTCATCCAACTTATTCTCATTCAAATGAAATGAGAAGAGAATTAAACATAGCTTTGAAACATGAAACCAATCAATTACTTATTTCAATACTAATCGTTCTAAAGAACGAAACTGACTGAAAATGAAGTATTTCACACAGTTCCATATGGTTCCACTCTCTTTATTTTTCCTACGGTTCGCTTACACTACAATTTATTCTATAATAAGATTTGTATGGATTAATCACGCATGGACAAAAATGTTTGTAAGTCTATGTTAGTAAGGTACGCTCAGACTATAAACATATGAAAGATTAGAAATTAAATTGAAAATACAGAATTTATTTGAAAAAGCTATGTATTTTTATTTTTTAGTACTCATGCTCTTATTTCTGTTATCAAAATAATAAATCAGTTAACTTTATAAGCGATGGTTGGTAAGCTACTGTATTTAATTATTTTGCCAAAATATTGAAATATATGAATACATGAAATGTATATGATACATTTATATAGAATAGGCGTGTTTTATTGGAAAAGCCATCCATAGTACAGTAGGATTTTACATGCTTATCTAATACAATATCACTAGTAGCTCTACAGCCGATAAGAAGCTAAAGTAGAATCCTACCCTCGATAGATTTCTGGCGCTTATTCGAGTCTCTATTCTACTTTAACTTATCGGCTGTAGATCTACTAGCGATATTGTATTTGTAATGCATGTAAAATCCTACTGATTGCTTTTGCAATAAAAGACGGCTAATGTTGAACATTTCCTAACATCCAGACTCCACATGTCTAAAAAGAAAATTCCATTGAGTCTCTAAAATCTATGTCCAAGCAGTGACATATCCATACAAATCAGATTGTGGATTGGATTGTAGATTAGATTATGGACATCGTTCATTGCCTGTGGAGTCCGGGTGTAACAAATTAATAAGGGTATTCATGCAACGATATAATTTTCCGCTTTCCAGAAAAACTTACCGCAAGATGTTTACATGAACTCCCCCTTATAAATACTTGCGTAAACGTGGGAAATACACGCCACAAATGACTTACCCTAGTGTATTAGGTTTTTTTTCTACGCCTCCCGCATCAAATTCATGAGATAAAATTGTCTGTTTTGCAGAATATTTGCCCATAAATATATGTGCATTTCTACCGAGATAAAATTATATGGTTTACCAGGTTTATCTGGGTCATACGCGTTTGCATGAATAGCCCTAATAAGTTTTATAACTAACCTTACATATGAACATAATAGTTTTACCTATAAAGGTTAGACCACACTCGACGGAACTGCACTGAAGTGCAACTATACTTCAGACGAATTCGTACAAGCTTGTAATTGTATGAAGTTCAGTATTGCCGCTCAGTGCGATATAGCTCATACAATTTCATTCAAATATTGTTTTGCCGTGTTGTGAAATGTAGTTCCGCTGAAGTTATGAGTGGTCTTGACTTAACAATTTCTTTTTTAATTTGCTTACAAAAATTTTACAGAAAAATCTTCACAAATATAAAAAAAAAAAAAAACAAGTATGACAGTTTAATGAAAATCATTACAGATAAATTCAATTAAAATATAATTCCAAAAATTCGGATTAAAGGTAAGACCGCACACAACTGAAGCGGAACTACACTTCACGACGCGACAAAAAAATATTTCTATGAAATTGTATGAGCTATATCGCACTAAGTGGCAGCTGAACTTCCATATTTTATACAAATTATTGTGAATCGCAGTTCCACCTAGTGCGGTCTAACATTAAGCTGTTGGAGTCCGTTGACTTTTTCAGAAAATTTGTATTATTGTGTTATAGCAGACTATGAATGTAATTACACATTTTCAAAACGCCAAGTGAGGATATATCATCACTAAAAATTCCTTATACAAATACATATTTCGAAATAAGATAATTTCAGCTTAAAAAAAAACATGAAATTTGGTGAAGATTTTACCAACGCATCCAATCGGATTCCATTTGAAAAGCTTTGCAAATCTGTAGTATGAAATTAGAAAGAGAAAAACAACAAAAAAATTATTTACCTTCTAATCGTTAAAAATGAATTGAGCTATCAAACAAAATTTGATACGAAAACACTTTTTTTTTTGTATTTGCTAAATGATCTCTCTTTGGCCCCAAGGAAAACGCTGTGAAAGCAACCAATCCGAACGAACCTTTATTAGCTGAACCTGTGAACGTGCTTTTTGTTTCGATTCCTCAATGTTTCACTGTCAACAAGTGTCACTGTCAGATTTGTTTTTGAATTTTTAATTCAGATTTCAATTTCAGACTTCACTGTTCACTTCAGAGTAAGGAAAAAGAAAAGTCCAAACCAGATATTATTTAAAGTTTTAAGTCCCCTCCCCGGAATTATTGATGCTTGTTTGTGAAGATATGGCGAAGTTGCTGGAAAGCTCTCCTGAATCCGGTACAGGTGTTCTGAAAGAGATGCACAGCCAGAGTCAGAGTGTGTTGATAAGTGTGTTGATATCGATTTGGGTCAAGGGATGCATTTTTATTGGATTTGCATAAATTTATTTGTGTCAAAACAAATTGGAAAAGCCAACAGCATTGTTTACAATACACAAATGTAGGTATAATGATATTTTTGTTTTCTTTATTTACAAACCATCATAAACTGCAATAGATTTTTTTTTTGTAAAAATGTATAATGCAGATGAAGTGTTACTCCGATTCAAAATTTTACATTTGTTTGGTCCTCGATTTCAACAGTTGTATTCAAGTTTAAAGACGTAGGTACATATATCAAGATAGCATCACATTTTTAACTAATATCTATCCTATATTATCCTTTAATAAAAACCACTCTCACGCTTGGTGTTTTTGGTTTTTATCATTGGCATGAAAGTTTGCAAACAAAAACTTATGTTTCCCTGTTTCTGGATGGTCGATAAAGAGTCGATAAGATATTTTTTAAACATCACAAAACAAAGTAATACCACGTTATGTAGTATCCGCACTTTTCCTTTGTTGTTGTTTATAGTGTAAAGTTTTGCTGCGTATACACTTAACAATAAAAAAGGCCTAATATAGACTCCTTATCGATAATCCAGGAACAAGGAAACATAAGTTTTTGTTTGCAAACTTTCATGCCAATGATAAAAACCAAAAACACCAAGCGTGAGAGTGGTTTTTATTAAAGGATAATATAGGATAGATATTAGTTAAAAATGTGATGCTATCTTGATATATGTACCTAAACTTGAATACAACTGTTGAAATCGAGGACCAAACAAATGTAAAATTTTGAATCGGAGTAACACTTCATCTGCATTATACATTTTTACAAAAAAAAAAATCTATTGCAGTTTATGATGGTTTGTAAATAAAGAAAACTAAAATATCATTATACCTACATTTGTGCATTGTAAACCATGCTGTTGGCTGTTCCAACTTGTTTTGACACAATAAATGTATGCAAAGTTGTCACATAGAACTTTGTTTTCTTTTGAAGTGATCTACTCGTGTCACACAGAATTCAAACAAAACAATGTAAATAAAAATAAAAAATGAAATGTTCTTTTCTAAAACCGATTTGTTTTTATTGTACTGCTTAAAATTTGGAATCAACTCGGGACTTTGGTTTCTTTTGGTATGACAATTTTTGGCATATGAGTAAATTTACTTATTTTTTAATAACTCGCGTGTGTCGTTAAATTGAGGATACGTAAGATTTTATCGAAAAACTAAAAAGTTTTTTTTCAGGGTTTACTGCCTCTTGCGAGGAATTGACAAATCCTCCAAGAGTATCACTTGTCACGAATAAGTGTTTCTCGTCTAGCCGTTCGGACTCGGCATAAAATTGTAGGTCCCTTCCATTCCTGTCGAAAGGCGCACACAGGAATGGTTGCGAGTTGTTAGTCACTAGGCTCTGGTTCTTCATGAGCCGTTGTGCCACCCAATTTATTTATTTTTTTTTAAGATTTTATCGATAAGATGTGTATTTTCATAAACGTTCGAATATCAAAGATCAGGATTTTTGATACTTATTACTGGTAATGTTTTTAATAATAAATATTTCGTTAATAAATGGAATAAAAGAAAAATAACTTTTTTTTAGGTAAATCTAATTTGTTTATTATAACCGAATTTTCATTAGACATTTTGATGACTATTTAAGGTTAAGGGTTTTTTAATGATATATATTTTAATGATATATATATATTAATGATATATTTGTATTTGTTATTCACAATGCAAAAAAAAAATAAAAACTAAAGTTACACTATAAACACAGATAAATTCAGGTAGTGCTACAAAAACGAACTGCATCCGCAGATAAATTAAAGTGCAAAAAATAAATAAATAATTTAAAACAAAAAGTTGTAAAACAGAAGTAAGGAAAAAAAATTAAAGATTATAATTTAAGAAAAGGCACTGTGCTGCTTTTGAAGGCTTCAAACTGCTGCGCCTGCTATCTATAGTAAGGCCAGCCTTTGAAAAAACCCGTTCACAGGGAACACTTGTAGGCATTATACAAAGCCTACGAAGGGCAAGATTGAAAAGTCTTGGATAAATGAGTCTCCTTTCAAACCACCATTTCAAAGGGTCTAAATGACGCTTTAATAGTGCTTCCTTTAAATATTTGTCGACTTCCGCTATGCTGGCTGCGTGCTGATTTGGATTTGATGTGATTTCTCTTACCTGAGAATCAAACTCTCCCCATATAAGGTCTTGTCTGATCAAAGAGGCTTGGGGATCGGGAGTAAGGTGAACCATTGTTTCAGTTATGTCGTCGGACGGATGTGGAATGTTCATAACTTTAGATTTGAGTTCTCTCACCGCACTTTCATATAATGAAGTTGTTAAAAATCCAAGTTTTTTGAATCTTGGATCCAGTAGTGTAGCTTGTGCGATTCTATTGTCGGTGACATTTTCTAAGTATTTAAACCTTGTGGAAATAGAACTTAAGAGGGTGGTTAGAATAAGTTTTATTTCTGGAAGTTGACTATTGCACATGATTCCGATTTCAATATTATTCAAATGCTTTCTTATTGTTTTCACCATGTGCATTGCCTTTGAAATGGCTACATGCTGTTCAGCCGACATTTCTTCCGTGATTGCATGAAATATTTGAAAAATGTCGGTTGCCTTCTTCAAAACAGCCCAGTCACTGGTGGATACAACGTTAAGCTCTGGGTTCTCTATGGCCAAGACTGCTACAACTGCAGGCTTTATTTCTAAAATACGTTTAACCATTTCGTATGTAGAGTTCCACCTTGTAATGCAGGACTGTTTTAGTTTTAGTTCCGGTATGTTAAATTCCCTCTGCATACCCGCAAGTTTCACAGTAGCCTTGGAACTTCTTTTAAAATAGGCAACAATGTTTTTCACCTTTGCAATCTTCGGTTCTATAATGCCCAAAGCTTCATTAACGACCAAGTTGAGGGTGTGTGCAAAGCAAGGGACATGATTCCACTTGTTGGACTTAACTGCACCAACAATATTTGATGCATTATCTGTCACAACAGATGAAACTTTTTGGCCAAGTCCCCAACTTTCAAGTTCTGTCTTAAGTAAGCTACCGAGATTCACGATCGTATGACTTTCGTCATACGGAATGCATCCAAGGAGACAGGATTTAAGTTTTAACGGACAACTTGGATCATCTTGTTCTTGGATAAAATGGACTGTTATCCCTATGTAGCTCTGCTGGGTCATTGACGTCCAGCCATCTGTTGTGACGCAAACCCCCTCAACTTTTGATAACATTGTTTTTACTTTCTCGAGAGTTTCGGCATACAGTCTTGGAATTATTGAGTTGGAAACCGTTTTTCGCGTTGGCATTTTATACGCAGGACATAGCATATGCACATACTTAACAAACTCCTTATCTTCAACCATTGAAAATGGATAATATTGTTTGGTAATTAATTTAACTAGCTGCTCGTCTAACTGTTTAGAAAAGGACATTGAAACTGGTCTTGTAATGTATGATGAAATGGCCTGTTGTCTACTTAAGGTGGTTGTATTATGGGAAGATGAAGAAACTGTAGTAGATGTATTTATGGTTGATGAATTATTGCGTGAAGATGAAGTAGTTACAGGGTGGATTGTGTTAGTGGAATTAGAGGATGAGGTTAGTGTTTGTGTAATAGGATTAAGGTTGGTTGAAGGTCTTAAGGTTGGTGTGGTTTCGGTTCTATTAGTATGATTGATGTTTGTTGAAGTTGAGGGTAAATTAGGGTTGGTTTCAGATATATCAATAGTTGAAGTTGAAGATGTGTTTGAATCTGGAACATATCTTGTCCTGCCAACGGAAACTCCTACATGTTGAGATTTAATGTGCCTTCCTAAATTGCCAGTAGCACCACCAGTAAAACTAATTACTTTCAGACAGTAGCAGCATTTTGCTTTGCAGTCAGAAAGCAGTGAATAATGCATCCAAATAGCACTGCGCTTTTTGTTGAGATCGGCAGACATAATTAAAATATTTCTTGAGTTTTTATTCCCTATATGAAATGGTAAAAAGTATAATGCTAGCAACCATATTAATGTTTCAGGACAGGGTAAATTTATTTTAGTAAAACCTACCAAACCAAAAGCTGAAAATTGAAATTTCTGAAACAATTAAAAGATTAAATTTTATCTTTTGATGATCAACTTGGGTTAAGGATTGGGGTTTTTGATATAAATTAAATCGTTTACGTTTACCGTTGTTTTTTTGAAAGATGGAATGAATAAAAAAGTTGATTGAATGAGGAATAAGATGGAAAGGTACGAGATAGAATAGTTCACCCATGTCTTCGTTGACAGAAGACAGGGACAAAAGGATTAAAAAAGATAATTGAACGACATAGATTCAATTTGGAAAATGAAACGTTCAAAAGAGAAAGAGAACGGAACGGTCGTAGAAGAAATGATTTTTTTGATTGAAAGAACGATTGATTTAAATGAACGAATCTTCAGACAAACCAATACTTGATTGATTCGATCTTTCAAAATGATCGATTGACACAGCTCTAATGTGAGTTTGGTGTAGTATAATGTATTTCTATATTTAGATCTTGTAACATTTTTTTTATACTCAATTGATTAAACTCATTATCCATTACAATTTTCAAAGGCTTGTAATGTTGAGAAATAAATTGCATTATTGTTTCTTTAATGGTTTCGCCATTACTATCTTTTATATATGTCATTGTCAATTTTTTACTGAATTTGTCAATAGTGGAAAGGAATTTCAATTTTTGTATGTAAAATATATCGATGTGAATTATTTGATTGATATCTGTTGGAGTCTCGGTCAATTTGAATTTTGGCTTGATCGGGTGCCTATCATATTTGTTTTGCTTGCAGATGTTGCAACTATTAACAAAGTCAATTACTAATTTTCTTAAATAAGAATAGTAAATATATGGTTGTATTCCTAAGTAATTCTCTTCGATACCTGCATGAGCTGTTTCTAGTTCGTGATAAGATTTTATTTTTTCTATAACTTTGTTTGCATCTTCTAATTCTTGTGCTAGGTAACTACATTTATAAAATTTAATTATAGTTTTATCAAACAATTTGATTAATTTCTGTTGTAATTGGTTGAAAATGTGATAGTCATCACAATATATTCCTGTTCGTTTAATTTCTAAAACTTCCTTAATATGTTCTTCAAATGTTTCAGAATCGATTATTGTAGGGGACAATTCGATTAACTTTCTGTTGCCTACTAAAATTTGCGTTCTTATCTTTCTTTCATTATAATCATTGTTAACCACTATCTGTTGTTTAAACTTGTTAACTGGCTTTTCTATTATAGGAAAGTGGAGAGTTTCTTCTAAGCTAGAATCATCCAATCCCTACTGAGGTAATCTGCCACTGTATTTTGACATCCTTTAAGGTACTCTATATCGAAGTTATATTCACCAAGTGATAGAATCCATCTCTGTAACCTTCCCGATATGTCTTTACCTATACTCTTTTTTTTCAACCATTTTAAAGGTTGGTGATCGGATTTTAACTGAGATTTTCTTCCGTAGAGATAAGGTCTTAAATACTTGATTGACCAAACTATTGCTAATAGTTCTTTCTCTGTAGTAGAGTAGTTTCTCTCGTGGTCGTTTAGAGTTCTACCTATGAATGTAACAGGATGTTTATCTTGAGCTAAGACCGCCCCTATAGCATAATTAGATGCATCTGTTGTTAGCTCGAAAGTTTTATTGAAATCTGGATAAGCCAGGACTGGAGGTGAAACAATTAATTTTTTTAATGTTTCAAATGATTTTATGTACTCGATATTCTTAGTATCTATTTTGGTTCCTTTCTTTAAATATCTTGTCATTGGTTGGGCTACCTTAGCATAATCTTTTATAAATTTCCTATAGTAACCAGTAAGACCAAGGAATGATTTTATTTCTTTAACGGTTGTCGGTACGTTAATCTTTTGTATTGCTATAATTTTATCTTGATTGGGTAAAACTCCCTTGTTTGTAATCGTGTGCCCAAGAAACTTCGTTTCTTTTACAAGAAAGTCGCATTTGTCTATTTGAATTTATAAGTTGAATTCTCTTAGCTTTTGAAATATTTTATTCAGGTTTGTTATGTGCTCTATCAGAGAAATTGAAAAAATCAATATGTCATGCATGTATACGACACAGATTTTATTAATGAGATCTCCCAGTATCTCGTTTATCATGCATTGAAAACTAGAAGGAGTATTTCTTGAGGCAAAAGGCATTCTAAGAAATTCAAAATGTCCTTGTGGAACACTGAATGCAGTTTTTTCTATGTCTTTTTCGTTGACTCTAATCTGGTGAAATCCTTTTGTCAGATCTAGTGTCGTAAAATATTGCGATCTCCCTAACTTATCCAAGAAATCGTCAATGTTTGGTAATGGATACTTATATTCGATAGTTTCCTCATTTAACTTACGGTAATCAATTACCATACGCCACTTCATAGTTCCCGAGTTGTCTAATTTTTTTGGAACTATCCAAACAGGTGAGTTATAAGGGCTTCTACTTTTTTGTATAATTCCATTGCTGAGCATTTCTTTAATTTGTTTAGCTATCTCTTGCTCATGGACTTTTGGATATCGATAAATTTTTGTGAAAATAGGATTATCTGTCTTTGTCCTTATGGAATGAACTGTTTGAGTTGTGGAACTTAACAATTCTCCATCCTTGTAGAATAAATCCTTATTTTTATTTAAAAATTCTCTTAGTATATTTTTTTCTTCTTCATTCAAATCTTTGTGTAAAAGCTTGCTCATTTCCATTGAGTTATCTTCTAACACATGAATTTCGTCATATTGAAAAGGGCATTGATCATTTCCATTGATATATTCTTTTTCTTTGACTGGGAGAGAAGCAAAACGAATTCTATTCTGATTTATTTCTAAATATTTATATTTCATATTTACTATACCCCCTTGGCATTTAAAAAATTCGATCCTATGATAGCATCAAAATTTTTGTTTTCAAAATTCATTAATTTCCATTCCATTGTGGCGTCTTCCAAAAATTCTTCAGGTATTTTTGTTATTATTTGTTCTGTTATAAAAATATATGAATTGACGGTATTCACTGTTATTTCTTTTTCTAATTTCATTCTTGTACAGGATTTAAGTTTTTGTATATCGAGCAGGGTCATAGTAGATCCTGTGTCTTCTAAGACTTTTATATTTTCTTTTTGAACTGTAAGTACTACGATGGGAAGTATCGAAGCCCCTCTGCTATAAAATTTACTTCTTCATTAATTGTTTGTTGTTCACTGAGGCGATTAACTTCCATTGGTTGTTCTCGATTATTATTAAATCTCCCAACTTGGCTTGAACTTGGCTGATTATTATTTTGTCCCTGCCAATTATTATTATTATCATAACTTTGCCTTTGATAATTTTGGTTAAAACCAAACCTATGACCTTGATTAGGGTTTAAATTTACAAATATTCTGTTGTTGTTGTATCTAACCTGCTCAGATGTTATTCTATTCTGTTGCCTAAAATTATTATTATTTTGATTAAATTTATTTTGGTTATAATTTTGGTGTCCCTGATTTTGTCTAGGAGAATTATTCTGATGGTGTTTCATACTAAAGCCCTTGTTTGGTTCTCTTTGATTTTTTACACGAATTAAATAATTGGCTTCTAAGATTTCATAAGCTTCAACCATATTTTTACAATTATAGGCGATAACTATAGCTTTTTGTGGAGGGTTTAAATTATGTGTAAATGCTTCAAATACCAGAACTTCATTATTTGCCTGTGTGTAAATTAAAATTGGTTCTAACTGCGTTTTAGTTTGCAATTTTTGTAATAAAAAGTCTAATTTTGTATACAATTCAAAAGTGTTAGATTCTACAATACAACCAATTTCTTGAGATAACTTAATATAAGTTTCTTTTATTGAAAATAATCTTATTAAGTTTACCTTAATGTCTTTCCACGACGATAAATGTGGTAAGCTGTTAGTTGCCCTTACCGCTTCTCCTTGAATTTTTGAGTGGATTATTAAAGTAGCCTTTATCTGATTGTCCTGCAGCAAGACTTGGCTTAGAAAGTACTCCACTGTTGATATAAACAGTGCCAGATTACAATCTTTTGATCCTCTGAACTACTTTCACGAAGAAGGTAGCGTTGTTCCTCCCTCTGAACATAGTTTAATACGCGTGGAGTTTCCGGCGTTATTATTGTTGTTTGTTCGTCTGATTCACTTTCACCTTCGGTATCACTGTCGCGATGTTTATTTAACTTTCTGTTTAATTGTTTCTTTTCACTGTTCATTTGCTAAATATTCTCTCTACGAGATTTCGCAACATACATTTATATATGAATTTGAGATGCTATATTTTTCACAAACGATTTTTTTTTTTATTTTTCAAACTATTGAAAATTATTATTCGTTTAATTTAAATTTATTTGAAAAATTTTACAATCGCGAATTGCGTTCGTATCACTGGATCTCATATGTCAATATAATATTCGTTTATATATCTCATTGAGAATCCTACCGACTGCGCCAAATAACTTTTTAAAGAAAGTCGAAGAGTTTTTAAAAAACAAATATAAAACTTTATTTAGAAAATAAAATAAAATACAATAACAGAACAGACGAAAGTCGACTGTGTACGATTATGTGTAATGTGTGAATGTTTATCGCTGCAACTGAGACTTATCTGGTTATGCTATCCGATGATTGTTGGCCGCATCGAAGATCGTCCAATGTTTATTTTAGCAGATTGATTTACTGATGCTCTTCGATGTGAAGTGGAGGTTGTTTATAGCACTGAAGATTGTCCAATGTTTATATTCAAAAATGCTATTGGATTTGGACCAATGTTTATGTTATCTCATATTTCTCAGAATGCTATTAAAATTTAAGTGTCGTCGTTGCTTCGGTCTCAAGTGGCTTGTGCAATAGATTAGGGTTAGGGTAAGAAGATGTAGATGTATACGTAACTCTATCCGGGTTTCAGGCATCGGTAAGATTTTAAGCAAATAATCTGCTTGGAGCTTAAACATTTTTATGAACAGAGGTGATAGCCCCGTCTCAAGCATAATGACGTAATTTGGGGTGTTTGATGGTAGGTGGAATATCCTTTTCACAAAAAACTTCAAGAGTAGCTCAACTGCATCAAACTTCTTACATCCCCAAGCTTGTGATCCATATAGAAGAATGGTGTCCACCACTGCTTCAAACACCTTATATTTGCTGCTATGCGCTTTATTTTTGTTATTAAAACATCTTTTCCAAGAAACTTTAATTGCCACTTTTTCCTTGAACTGCTTCTCCATACTCAAGTTTTTCGAAAAGTAAACACCTAGATATTTGTATTCGTTGACACTCTCTATATTTTGTCCGTTATATTTCCACTTTTCATTCGATGCTGTTCTTCCACCACCTATTCTAAAAATCATTAATTAAGACATTCCTATGTTGACAATGAGGTTCCATAACTGACAGTAGTCATACACTCTATTGATCATGAGTTGCAGCGTTTCGGGTTAATATGCGAACATGACTACATCATCCGCAAAGAGCAGTGGCTTCAAATGCACTCCTGCAAAGTCCACTCTACCAGGACGAAAATCAATCAGATCATCTATGAAGAGTGCAAATAAGGTTGAGCTCAATGAACATCTCTGCCGTACCCCAGATAAAGTCTCGAACCAGTCGGAAAGTTCAGCTCCATTCCACACGGCAGCTTGTGTTCTTTTATACAGCTCTTCTAGAACTCGACCAAACTTCCGAGAAAAGCCCAATCCATACAATTTGTAAAATAGAGCTCTTCGGTCTATTCTATCGAAAGCTGCCTTGAAGTCAATAAAGAACACGTGCAGTTTTTTGCCTTGCATCAAAAAGTTCTCCGCTGTACTTCTCAGAATGAAAAAGTTGTCCACTGTCGAGTACCCTGATCTAAAACCAGCTTGAAACTCTTTTAACAAGTTCCGAGACTCTATCCATGTTGTAAGCCGCTTTTGTAATACTGATGTAAATATTTTGTACGTGGCAATCTGGAAAGAAATTCCTGGATAGTTTGATGGATTCTTTAAGCAGCCTTTTTGATGTATCGGGAATATGATCGAATCTTGGAACTCTTTAGGCTTAAGATCACCATCAAACACTTTATTAAAAAGTCTAGCCAAGCATTTTTTTTAGGTTTTCAGTTTCATATTTATAAAATTCGACTGGTATTCCATTCGCTCCCGAAGCTTTTCCATCTTGAAGACTGCCAAACAAAAGTTTCTTGCCAAGTGAAAACATGGTCTAAAATTTCACTTTCAAACCCAGGAACTGCATATTGCCAATTTAAGGTGCTTGGTACTAGATTTAGCAAGTCTTTTAAATGATCTCGCAATACGTTCCTGCACAGATTCGTCTTGATGGTAAATTTTTTGCCATTTAGTTTCCATGCTAACTTCCAGAACTCCGATGCGTCTTTACATCTCGCCAACCTGACCGCTTCTATTTCGCCATAGCTTCTCTTTTTGATTCTACAAAGTTCCTTGTATTTTCTATTCGCCTCAGTATAATTTTCTCTGAATAGGCCAACGTTAGAATTCCGAAAATTTTTTAGCCATCTAAATGAAACATTGCGAGCCCGTTCACATTCCTCATCAAACCAGGGCTCTTTACCAGCTGGGTTTCCTTTCACTAAATATTGTCGGTATGAATTCTTAATTATATCCTCTAATTCGCCAAAGTCTATATCTTTCTGAGTTTGAAGTTTGAAATCAAGTGAACTTCTGTAAGTAGGATCCCAAGTCTCTTTCCATTTTAGTTTAGGAAGCAGCTGCATGTTCGTATTTTCCTCATGTACATACCTTTTACTGCTAAAAGTGACAACAATCGGAAAATGGTCTGAGTACGGTACTCCTTCGACTTCAAAGTCCGTAACATATGGCTCCCATTCTTCTCCTACGAGGCTGATCCCTGTCCACCGGCAAATGTAAAATTTCCAGACCCATCTTTCAGACTTGTTCCATTTTGAATTCGGAGGCCATATGAATCACAGAGCACCGAACTTGAAGATAACATTAAATGTTATGGTATGGCTCACATGAAAAGTATTCTAAGAAGGGAAGCAATACGACGAATGCATCACGCCAATAAGCTGGCGTTGAGTGAAATTTCAATTGAATATTTGGAATCACTGTATAACTCTCTTAAGGATCGAATTTTTTAATTTATTTTGAAAGCTGCCAGCAGCCCACATTACAAGCATACAAATTAGACTAAGATAATTTCTAAAAAAAAACATTAAAACCATCGTTTTTCGTCATTTTTTGTATGTGCTTCTAACCTTATGAAACATAAAATTACTTAAAAAACGTGACTCAGCTAACATTTATTCTCTTACTGCCGTTAACTTTTTTTCGGAGCTTAAACACAAGTTCTTCTATGGTACATTTAACAATCTCTCTTGTGTCATACCAAATTTTGATCTCTTTCGCATACAAAAGGAGATATTTCAGATTAACTTTTCACAAATGCCTGCTTCTAATCTTATGACGAGTAGTGTACTTAGCATAGCCATACAAAAAGAAAATAATTTTAATCGCACATGTGCAATATTTAAACTTTTCGAGATTGGGAAGCACTGTTACATTGTGGAACAGAAAATGGACAGCATAGGTATTCAGTCTTTTTTGCGCTAATGCAGTATCCACTTCCCTCCAGAACATCCACCCATGCATCAAGTGCTCGTTGCAAGGACACAGGATCTTCTTTGCTCCATCGTCAGCAAAGAATAACTAATCCACTTTGGGGTCCGTCACCTTATCCTCAAGCAGAAAGTCAAGGACAGTAACAAAGAGCAAAGGACTCAAGACGCTTCTCTGGTGAACACCTACTCTAATTGGGAACTCTTCGGTGATTCCTTCGGGACATCTTACCTTTGCCTTAACTCGCTCGTACATGCCCATGATTATCCGAACGTCGACTTCCGGAACTCCTCGTTGTCCAAGTGCAACCCATATCTAATCTCGTGGTTGTCTGTCGAATGCTTTTTCAAAATCAACCAATACAATATGCAAATCTCTTGAGGAATCCCGATATTTTTCGATTCTGATTCTTATACTCTGAATAGCATCTGTAGTTGATTTACCCGATATGTGTGATAATTAAATATTATTTGATTTCGAGAATAATTAAATTTTTTCATGCGAATTTAAATATATGCCTTGTAGCAGTATAGTTTTTAAATGAAATATATATATTTTTTTTAATAATTTCAAATTTCAGCATGTAGTGTTGCTGCTGAACAGAAAGTTTTTTTTTTTTTAAATACATGATGAAAATGTTATTTGTGTTTCATTTTGAATAAATGATTTAAATATTATTTTTCGTTTCATTTATCATAAATATAATATTTTGATTAAGTTATTATTTTATTGTTATTATGATGTGGTGATTTAACAATAAATTGAAAAATGTTTTAAAAAGGATTTGTATTATTTTGGTTATGTGGAATGTGATACGTGGCCCATTTGCTATCCATCACAAGATAGATAGATAGATTGATTTTATTAATTTTTCTTTTGATCATACAATTACTTTTATTATTACAATAAATCTTTATGGCATGGCAAAATGCCATCTGCCAGATTGACAATAAAAATATAATAAATAATTTGTAATTAGCTTTCCATAAATTTTAGAATTACGTGTTTTTTATGTTTGTGCAATTTTTAACAATAATATTTTGATAATGTGGAAATTATTATTTTGATAATGTGGAAATTATTTTGTTTATTTTGATAATGTGGAAATTATTTTTCAAAAATCTTCATTTCGTATTATTTCCCTATATTAGAGGTGATAGCCCCTTCTCAAGCATAATGACGTAATTTGGGGTGTTTGATGGTAGGTGGAATATCCTTTTCACAAAAAACCTCAAGAGTTGCTTAACTGCATCAAACTTCTTACATCCCCAAGCTTGTGATCCATATAGAAGAATGGTCTCCGCCACTGCTTCAAACACCTTATATTTGCTGCTATTCGCTTTATTTTTGTTATTAAAACATCTTTTCCAAGAAATGTTAATTGCCACTTTTGCCTTCTGAAGCTTTTCCTTGAAATTCTTCTCCTTACTCAGGTTTTTCGAAAAGTAAACACCTAGATATTTGTATTCGTTGACACTCTCTATATTTTGTCCGTTATATTTCCACTTTTCATTCGATGCTGTTCTTGCACCACCTATTCTAAAAATCATTAGTTTAGACTTTTCTATGTTGACAATGAGGTTCCATAACTGACAGTAGTCATACACTCTATTTATCATGTGTTGCATCGGTTCGGGTTAATATGCGAACATGACTACATCATCCGCAAAGAGCAGTGCCTTGTAGTAGTATAGTTTTTAAATGAAATATATATATTTTTTTTAATAATTTCAAATTTCAGCATGTAGTGTTGGTGCTGAACAGAAAGTTTTTTTTTTAAAATACATGATGAAAATGTTATTTGTGTATCATTTTGAATAAATGATTTAAATATTATTTTTCGTTTCATTTATCATAAATATAATATTTTGATTAAGTTATTATTTTATTGTTATTATGATGTGGTGATTTAACAATAAATTGAAAAATGTTTTAAAAAGGATTTGTATTATTTTGGTGATGTGGAATGTGTTACGTGGCCCATTTGCTTTCCATCACAAGATAGATAGATAGATTGATTTTATTAATTTTTCTTTTGATCATACAATTACTATTATTATTCCAATAAATCTTTATAGCATGGCCAAATGCCGTCTGCCAAAATGACAATAAAAATATAATAAATAATTTGTAATTAGCTTTCCATAAATTTTAGAATTACGTGTTTTTTATGTTTGTGCAATTTTTAACAATAATATTTTGATAATGTGGAAATTATTATTTTGATAATGTGGAAATTATTTTGTTTATTTTGATAATGTGAAAATTATTTTTCAATAATGTTCATTTCGTATTGTGACAGCCCCGTCTCAAGCATAATGACGTTATTTGGGGTGTTTGATGGTAGGTGGAATATCCTTTTCACAAAAAACCTCAAGAGTTGCTCAACTGCATCAAACTTCTTACATCCCCAAGCTTATGATCCATATAGAAGAATGGTCTCCGCCACTGCGTCAAACACCTTATATTTGCTGCTATGCGCTTTATTTTTGTTATTAAAACATCTTTTCCAAGAAATGTTAATTACCATTTTTGCCTTCTGAAGCTTTTCCTTGAAATGCTTCTCCATACTCAGGTTTTTCGAAAAGTAAACACCTAGATATTTGTATTCGTTGACACTCTCTATATTTTGTCCGTTAATTTTCCACTTTTCATTCGATCCTGTTCTTCCACCACCTATTCTAAAAATCATTAATTTAGACTTTTCTATGTTGACAATGAGGTTCCATAACTGACAGTAGTCATACACTCTATTGATCATGAGTTGCAGCGTTTCGGGTTAATATGCGAACATGACTACATCATCCGCAAAGAGCAGTGCCTTCAAATGCACTCCTTCAAAGTCCACTCCACCAGGAAGAAAATCAATCAGATCATCTATGAATAGTGCAAATAAGGTTGAGCTTAATGAACATCTCTGCCGTACCCCAGATAAAGTCTCGAACCAGTCGGAAAGTTCAGCTCCATTCCACACGGCAGCTTGTGTTCTTTTATACAGCTCTTCTAGAACTCGACCAATCTTCCGAGAAAAGCCCAATCCATACAATTTGTAAAATAGAGCTCTTCGGTCTATTCTATAGAAAGCTGCCTTGAAGTCAATAAAGAACACGTGCAGTTTTTTGCCTTGCATCAAAAAGTTCTCCGCTGTACTTCTCAGAATGAAAAAGTTGTCCACTGTCGAGTACCCTGATCTAAAACCAGCTTGAAACTCTTTTAACAAGTTCCGAGACTCTATCCATGTTGTAAGCCGCTTTTGTAATACTGATGTAAATATTTTGTACGTGGCAACCTGGAAAGAAATTCCTGGATAGTTTGATGGATTCTTTAAGCAGCCTTTTTGATGTATCGGGAATATGATCGAATCTTGGAACTCTTTAGGCTTAAGATCACCATCAAACACTTTATTAAAAAGTCTAGCCAAGCATTTTTTTTAGGTTTTCAGTTTCATATTTATAAAATTCGACTGGTATTCCATTCGCTCCCGAAGCTTTTCCATCTTGAAGACTGCCAAACAAAAGTTTCTTGCCAAGTGAAAACATGGTCTTAAATTTCACTTTCAAACCCAGGAACTGCATATTGCCAATTTAAGGTGCTTGGTACTGGATTTAGCAAGTCTTTGAAATGATCTCGCAATACGTTCCTGCACAGCTTCGTGTTGATGGTAAATTTTTTGCCGTTTAGTTTCCATGCTAACTTCCAGAACTCCGATGCGTCTTTACATCTCGCAAACCTGACCGCTTCTATTTCGCCATAGCTTCTCTTTTTGATTCTACAAAGTTCCTTGTAATTTCTATTCGCCTCAGTATAATTTTCTCTGAATAGGCCAATGTTAGAATTCCGAAAATTTTTTAGCCATCTAAATGAAACATTGCGAGCCCGTTCACATTCCTCATCAAACCAGGGCTCTTTATCAGCTGGGTTTCCTTTCACTAAATATTGTCGGTATGAATTCTTAATTATATCCTCTAATTCGCCAAAGTCTATATCTTCCTGAGTTTGAAGTTTGAAATCAAGTGAACTTCTGTAAGTAGGATCCCAAGTCTCTTTCCATTTTAGTTTAGGAAGCAGCTGTATGTTCGTATTTTCCTCATGTGCATACCTTTTACTGCTAAAAGTGACAACAATCGGAAAATGGTCTGAGTACGGTACTCCTTCGACTTCAAAGTCCGTAACATATGGCTCCCATTACCCATTCTTCTCCTACGAGGCTATACAATTACTGATGATCCCTGTCCACCGGCAAATGTAAAATTTCCATACCCATCTTTCAGACTTGTTCCATTTTGAATTCGGAGGCCATATGAATCACAGAGCACCGAACTTGAAGATAACATTAAATGTTATGCGATGGCTCACATGAAAAGTATTCTAAGAAGGGAAGCAATACGACGAATGCATCACGCCAATAAGCTGGCGTTGAGTGAAATTTCAATTGACTATTTGGAATCACTGTATAACTCTCTTAAGGATCGAATTTTTTAATTTATTTTGAAAGCTGCCAGCAGCCCACATTACAAGCATACAAATTAGACTAAGAAAATTTCTAAAAAAAACATTAAAACCATGGTTTTTCGTCATTTTTTGTATGTGCTTCTAACCTTATGAAACATAAAATTACTTAAAAAACGTGACTCAGCTAACATTTATCCTCTAACTGCCGTTAACTTTTTTTCGGAGCTTAAACATAAGTTCTTCTATGGTACATTTAACAATCTCTCTTGTGTCATACCAAATTTTGATCTCTTTCGCATACAAAAGGAGATATTTCAGATTAACTTTTCAAAAATGCCTGCTTCTAATCTTATGACGAGTAGTGTACTTAGCATAGCCATACAAAAAGAAAATAATTTCAATCGCACATGTGCAATATTTAAACTTTTCGAGCTTGGGAAGCACTGTTACATTGTGGAACAGAAAATGGACAGCATAGGTATTCAGTCTTTTTTGCGCTAATGCGGTATCCACTTCCCTCCAGAACATCCACCCATGCATCAAGTGCTCGTTGCAAGGACACAGGATCTTCTTTGCTCCATCGTCAGCATAGAATAACTGATTCACTTTGGGGTCCGTCACCTTATCCTCAAGCAGAAAGTCAAGGACAGTAACAAAGAGCAAAGGACTCAAGACGCTTCCCTGTTGAACACCTACTCTAATTGGGAACTCTTCGGTGATTCCTTCGGGGCATCTTACCTTTGCACTGGCTCGTACATGCCCATGATTATCCGCACGTCGACTTCCGGAACTCCTCGTTGTCTAAGTGCAACCCACTTCAAATCTCGTGGTTGTCTGTCGAATGCTTTTTCAAAATCAACCAATACAATATGCAAATCTCTTGAGGAATCCCGAAATTTTTCGATTCTGATTCTTATACTCTGAATAGCATCTGTAGTTGATTTACCCGATATGTGTGATAATTAAATATTATTTGATTTCGAGAATAATTTTATTTTTGCATGCGAATTTAAATATATGCCTTGTAGCAGTATAGTTTTTAAATGAAATATATATATATTTTTTAATAATTTCAAATTTCAGCATGTAGTGTTGCTGCTGAACAGAAAGTTTTTTTTTTTAAATACATGATGAAAATGTTATTTGTGTTTCATTTTGAATAAATAATTTAAATATTATTTTTCGTTTCATTTATCATAAATATAATATTTTGATTAAGTTATTATTTTATTGTTATTATGATGTGGTGATTTAACAATAAATTGAAACATGTTTTAAAAAGGATTTGTATTATTTTGTTCGTAATATTTCCCTATATTAGAGGTGATAGCCCCGTCTCAAGCATAATGACGTAATTTGGGGTGTTTGATGGTAGGTGGAATATCCTTTTCACAAAAAACCTCAAGAGTAGCTCAACTGCATCAAACTTCTTACATCCCCAAGCTTATGATCCATATAGAAGAATGGTCTCCGCCACTGCGTCAAACACCTTATATTTGCTGCTATGCACTTTATTTTTGTTATTAAAACATCTTTTCCAAGAAATGTTAATTACCATTTTTGCCTTCTGAAGCTTTTCCTTGAAATGCTTCTCCATACTCAGGTTTTTCGAAAAGTAAACACCTAGATATTTGTATTCGTTGACACTCTCTATATTTTGTCCGTTATATTTCCACTTTTCATTCGATGCTGTTCTTCCACCACCTATTCTAAAAATCATTAATTTAGACTTTTCTATGTTGACAATGAGGTTCCATTACTGACAGTAGTCATACACTCTATTGATCATGAGTTGCAGCGTTTCGGGTTAATATGCGAACATGACTACATCATCCGCAAAGAGCAGTGGCTTCAAATGCACTCCTGCAAAGTCCACTCTACCAGGAAGAAAATCAATCAGATCATCTATGAAGAGTGCAAATAAGGTTGAGCTCAATGAACATCTCTGCCGTACCCCAGATAAAGTCTCGAACCAGTCGGAAAGTTCAGCTCCATTCCACACGGCAGCTTGTGTTCTTTTATACAGCTCTTCTAGAACTCGACCAAACTTCCGAGAAAAGTCCAATCCATACAATTTGTAAAATAGAGCTCTTCGGTCTATTCTATCGAAAGCTGCCTTGAAGTCAATAAAGAACACGTGCAGTTTTTTGCCTTGCATCAAAAAGTTCTCCGCTGTACTTCTCAGAATGAAAAAGTTGTCCACTGTCGAGTACCCTGATCTTAAACCAGCTTGAATTTTTTTTAACAAGTTCCGAGACTCAATCCATGTTGTAAGCCGCTTTTGTAATACTAATGTAAATATTTTGTACGTGGCAATCTGGAAAGAAATTCCTGGATAGTTTGATGGATTCTTTAAGCAGCCTTTTTGATGTATCGGGAATATGATCGAATCTTGGAACTCTTTAGGCTTAAGATCACCATCAAACACTTTATTAAAAAGTCTAGCCAAGCATTTTTTTTAGGTTTTCAGTTTCATATTTATAAAATTCGACTGGTATTCCATTCGCTCCCGAAGCTTTTCCATCTTGAAGACTGCCAAACAAAAGTTTCTTGCCAAGTGAAAACATGGTCTAAAATTTCACTTTCAAACCCAGGAACTGCATATTGCCAATTTAAGGTGCTTGGTACTGGATTTGGCAAGTCTTTGAAATGATCTCGCAATACGTTCCTGCACAGTTTCGTCTTGATGGTAAATTTTTTGCCATTTAGTTTCCATGCTAACTTCCAGAACTCCGATGCGTCTTTACATCTCGCCAACCTGACCGCTTCTTTTTCGCCATAGCTTCTCTTTTTGATTCTACAAAGTTCCTTGTATTTTCTATTCGCCTCAGTATAATTTTCTCTGAATAGGCCAACGTTAGAATTCCGAAAATTTTTTAGCCATCTAAATGAAACATTGCGAGCCCGTTCACATTCCTCATCAAACCAGGGCTCTTTATCAGCTGGGTTTCCTTTCACTAAATATTGTCGGTATGAATTCTTAATTATATCCTCTAATTCGCCAAAGTCTATATCTTCCTGAGTTTGAAGTTTGAAATCAAGTGAACTTCTGTAAGTAGGATCCCAAGTCTCTTTCCATTTTAGTTTAGGAAGCAGCTGTATGTTCGTATTTTCCTCATGTGCATACCTTTTACTGCTAAAAGTGACAACAATCGGAAAATGGTCTGAGTACGGTACTCCTTCGACTTCAAAGTCCGTAACATATGGCTCCCATTACCCATTCTTCTCCTACGAGGCTATACAATTACTGATGATCCCTGTCCACCGGCAAATGTAAAATTTCCATACCCATCTTTCAGACTTGTTCCATTTTGAATTCGGAGGCCATATGAATCACAGAGCACCGAACTTGAAGATAACATTAAATGTTATGCGATGGCTCACATGAAAAGTATTCTAAGAAGGGAAGCAATACGACGAATGCATCACGCCAATAAGCTGGCGTTGAGTGAAATTTCAATTGACTATTTGGAATCACTGTATAACTCTCTTAAGGATCGAATTTATTAATTTATTTTGGAAGCTGCCAGCAGCCCACATTACAAGCATACAAATTAGACTAAGATAATTTCTAAAAAAAACATTAAAACCATCGTTTTTCGTCATTTTTTGTATGTGCTTCTAACCTTATGAAACATTAAATTACTTAAAAAAACGTGACTCAGCTAACATTTATCCTCTAACTGCCGTTAACATAAGTTCTTCTATGGTACATTTAACAATCTCTCTTGTGTCATACCAAATTTTGATCTCTTTCGCATACAAAAGGAGATATTTCAGATTAACTTTTCACAAATGCCTGCTTCTAATCTTATGACGAGTAGTGTACTTAGCATAGCCATACAAAAAGAAAATAATTTCAATCGCACATGTGCAATATTTAAACTTTTTGAGCTTGGGAAGCACTGTTACATTGTGGAACAGAAAATGGACAGCATAGGTATTCAGTCTTTTTTGCGCTAATGCGGTATCCACTTTCCTCCAGAACATCCACCCATGCATCAAGTGCTCGTTGCAAGGACACAGGATCTTCTTTGCTCCATCGTCAGCAAAGAATAACTGATTCACTTTGGGGTCCGTCACCTTATCCTCAAGCAGAAAGTCAAGGACAGTAACAAAGAGCAAAGGACTCAAGACGCTTCCCTGTTGAACACCTACTCTAATTGGGAACTCTTCGGTGATTCCTTCGGGGCATCTTACCTTTGCACTGGCTCGTACATGCCCATGATTATCCGCACGTCGACTTCCAGAACTCCTCGTTGTCTAAGTGCAACCCACTTCAAATCTCGTGGTTGTCTGTCGAATGCTTTTTCAAAATCAACCAATACAATATGCAAATCTCTTGAGGAATCCCGAAATTTTTCGATTCTGATTCTTATACTCTGAATAGCATCTGTAGTTGATTTACCCGATATGTGTGTGATAATTAAATATTATTTGATTTCGAGAATAATTTTATTTTTGCATGCGAATTTAAATATATGCCTTGTAGCAGTATAGTTTTTAAATGAAATATATATATATTTTTTAATAATTTCAAATTTCAGCATGTAGTGTTGCTGCTGAACAGAAAGTTTTTTTTTTTAAATACATGATGAAAATGTTATTTGTGTTTCATTTTGAATAAATAATTTAAATATTATTTTTCGTTTCATTTATCATAAATATAATATTTTGATTAAGTTATTATTTTATTGTTATTATGATGTGGTGATTTAACAATAAATTGAAACATGTTTTAAAAAGGATTTGTATTATTTTGTTCGTAATATTTCCCTATATTAGAGGTGATAGCCCCGTCTCAAGCATAATGACGTAATTTGGGGTGTTTGATGGTAGGTGGAATATCCTTTTCACAAAAAACCTCAAGAGTTGCTCAACTGCATCAAACTTCTTACATCCCCAAGCTTATGATCCATATAGAAGAATGGTCTCCGCCACTGCGTCAAACACCTTATATTTGCTGCTATGCGCTTTATTTTTGTTATTAAAACATCTTTTCCAAGAAATGTTAATTACCATTTTTGCCTTCTGAAGCTTTTCCTTGAAATGCTTCTCCATACTCAGGTTTTTCGAAAAGTAAACACCTAGATATTTGTATTCGTTGACACTCTCTATATTTTGTCCGTTATATTTCCACTTTTCATTCGATGCTGTTCTTCCACCACCTATTCTAAAAATCATTAATTTAGACTTTTCTATGTTGACAATGAGGTTCCATTACTGACAGTAGTCATACACTCTATTGATCATGAGTTGCAGCGTTTCGGGTTAATATGCGAACATGACTACATCATCCGCAAAGAGCAGTGGCTTCAAATGCACTCCTGCAAAGTCCACTCTACCAGGAAGAAAATCAATCAGATCATCTATGAAGAGTGCAAATAAGGTTGAGCTCAATGAACATCTCTGCCGTACCCCAGATAAAGTCTCGAACCAGTCGGAAAGTTCAGCTCCATTCCACACGGCAGCTTGTGTTCTTTTATACAGCTCTTCTAGAACTCGACCAAACTTCCGAGAAAAGTCCAATCCATACAATTTGTAAAATAGAGCTCTTCGGTCTATTCTATCGAAAGCTGCCTTGAAGTCAATAAAGAACACGTGCAGTTTTTTGCCTTGCATCAAAAAGTTCTCCGCTGTACTTCTCAGAATGAAAAAGTTGTCCACTGTCGAGTACCCTGATCTTAAACCAGCTTGAATTTTTTTTAACAAGTTCCGAGACTCAATCCATGTTGTAAGCCGCTTTTGTAATACTAATGTAAATATTTTGTACGTGGCAATCTGGAAAGAAATTCCTGGATAGTTTGATGGATTCTTTAAGCAGCCTTTTTGATATATCGGGAATATGATCGAATCTTGGAACTCTTTAGGCTTAAGATCACCATCAAACACTTTATTAAAAAGTCTAGCCAAGCATTTTTTTTAGGTTTTCAGTTTCATATTTATAAAATTCGACTGGTATTCCATTCGCTCCCGAAGCTTTTCCATCTTGAAGACTGCCAAACAAAAGTTTCTTGCCAAGTGAAAACATGGTCTAAAATTTCACTTTTAAACCCAGGAACTGCATATTGCCAATTTAAGGTGCTTGGTACTAGATTTAGCAAGTCTTTTAAATGATCTCGCAATACGTTCCTGCACAGATTCGTCTTGATGGTAAATTTTTTGCCATTTAGTTTCCATGCTAACTTCCAGAACTCCGATGCGTCTTTACATCTCGCCAACCTGACCGCTTCTATTTCGCCATAGCTTCTCTTTTTGATTCTACAAAGTTCCTTGTATTTTCTATTCGCCTCAGTATAATTTTCTCTGAATAGGCCAACGTTAGAATTCCGAAATTTTTTTAGCCATCTAAATGAAACATTGCGAGCCCGTTCACATTCCTCATCAAACCAGGGCTCTTTACCAGCTGGGTTTCCTTTCACTAAATATTGTCGGTATGAATTCTTAATTATATCCTCTAATTCGCCAAAGTCTATATCTTTCTGAGTTTGAAGTTTGAAATCAAGTGAACTTCTGTAAGTAGGATCCCAAGTCTCTTTCCATTTTAGTTTAGGAAGCAGCTGCATGTTCGTATTTTCCTCATGTGCATACCTTTTACTGCTAAAAGTGACAACAATCGGAAAATGGTCTGAGTACGGTACTCCTTCGACTTCAAAGTCCGTAACATATGGCTCCCATTCTTCTCCTACGAGGCTGATCCCTGTCCACCGGCAAATGTAAAATTTCCAGACCCATCTTTCAGACTTGTTCCATTTTGAATTCGGAGGCCATATGAATCACAGAGCACCGAACTTGAAGATAACATTAAATGTTATGCGATGGCTCACATGAAAAGTATTCTAAGAAGGGAAGCAATACGACGAATGCATCACGCCAATAAGCTGGCGTTGAGTGAAATTTCAATTGACTATTTGGAATCACTGTATAACTCTCTTAAGGATCGAATTTTTTAATTTATTTTGAAAGCTGCCAGCAGCCCACATTACAAGCATACAAATTAGACTAAGAAAATTTCTAAAAAAAAACATTAAAACCATCGTTTTTCGTCATTTTTTGTATGTGCTTCTAACCTTATGAAACATAAAATTACTTAAAAAACGTGACTCAGCTAACATTTATCCTCTAACTGCCGTTAACTTTTTTTTCGGAGCTTAAACATAAGTTCTTCTATGGTACATTTAACAATCTCTCTTGTGTCATACCAAATTTTGATCTCTTTCGCATACAAAAGGAGATATTTCAGATTAACTTTTCACAAATGCCTGCTTCTAATCTTATGACGAGTAGTGTACTTAGCATAGCCATACAAAAAGAAAATAATTTCAATCGCACATGTGGAATATTTAAACTTTTCGAGCTTGGGAACCACTGTTACATTGTGGAACAGAAAATGGACAGCATAGGTATTCAGTCTTTTTTGCGCTAATGCGGTATCCACTTTCCTCCAGAACATCCACCCATGCATCAAGTGCTCGTTGCAAGGACACAGGATCTTCTTTGCTCCATCGTCAGCAAAGAATAACTGATTCACTTTGGGGTCCGTCACCTTATCCTCAAGCAGAAAGTCAAGGACAGTAACAAAGAGCAAAGGACTCAAGACGCTTCCCTGTTGAACACCTACTCTAATTGGGAACTCTTCGGTGATTCCTTCGGGGCATCTTACCTTTGCACTGGCTCGTACATGCCCATGATTATCCGCACGTCGACTTCCAGAACTCCTCGTTGTCTAAGTGCAACCCACTTCAAATCTCGTGGTTGTCTGTCGAATGCTTTTTCAAAATCAACCAATACAATATGCAAATCTCTTGAGGAATCCCGAAATTTTTCGATTCTGATTCTTATACTCTGAATAGCATCTGTAGTTGATTTACCCGATATGTGTGATAATTAAATATTATTTGATTTCGAGAATAATTTTATTTTTGCATGCGAATTTAAATATATGCCTTGTAGCAGTATAGTTTTTAAATGAAATATATATATATTTTTTAATAATTTCAAATTTCAGCATGTAGTGTTGCTGCTGAACAGAAAGTTTTTTTTTTTAAATACATGATGAAAATGTTATTTGTGTTTCATTTTGAATAAATAATTTAAATATTATTTTTCGTTTCATTTATCATAAATATAATATTTTGATTAAGTTATTATTTTATTGTTATTATGATGTGGTGATTTAACAATAAATTGAAACATGTTTTAAAAAGGATTTGTATTATTTTGTTCGTAATCGCCTCAGTATAATTTTCTCTGAATAGGCCAACGTTAGAATTCCGAAAATTTTTTAGCCATCTAAATGAAACATTGCGAGCCCGTTCACATTCCTCATCAAACCAGGGCTCTTTATCAGCTGGGTTTCCTTTCACTAAATATTGTCGGTATGAATTCTTAATTATATCCTCTAATTCGCCAAAGTCTATATCTTCCTGAGTTTGAAGTTTGAAATCAAGTGAACTTCTGTAAGTAGGATCCCAAGTCTCTTTCCATTTTAGTTTAGGAAGCAGCTGTATGTTCGTATTTTCCTCATGTGCATACCTTTTACTGCTAAAAGTGACAACAATCGGAAAATGGTCTGAGTACGGTACTCCTTCGACTTCAAAGTCCGTAACATATGGCTCCCATTACCCATTCTTCTCCTACGAGGCTATACAATTACTGATGATCCCTGTCCACCGGCAAATGTAAAATTTCCATACCCATCTTTCAGACTTGTTCCATTTTGAATTCGGAGGCCATATGAATCACAGAGCACCGAACTTGAAGATAACATTAAATGTTATGCGATGGCTCACATGAAAAGTATTCTAAGAAGGGAAGCAATACGACGAATGCATCACGCCAATAAGCTGGCGTTGAGTGAAATTTCAATTGACTATTTGGAATCACTGTATAACTCTCTTAAGGATCGAATTTATTAATTTATTTTGGAAGCTGCCAGCAGCCCACATTACAAGCATACAAATTAGACTAAGATAATTTCTAAAAAAAACATTAAAACCATCGTTTTTCGTCATTTTTTGTATGTGCTTCTAACCTTATGAAACATAAAATTACTTAAAAAACGTGACTCAGCTAACATTTATCCTCTAACTGCCGTTAACATAAGTTCTTCTATGGTACATTTAACAATCTCTCTTGTGTCATACCAAATTTTGATCTCTTTCGCATACAAAAGGGGATATTTCAGATTAACTTTTCACAAATGCCTGCTTCTAATCTTATGACGAGTAGTGTACTTAGCATAGCCATACAAAAAGAAAATAATTTCAATCGCACATGTGGAATATTTAAACTTTTCGAGCTTGGGAACCACTGTTACATTGTGGAACAGAAAATGGACAGCATAGGTATTCAGTCTTTTTTGCGCTAATGCGGTATCCACTTTCCTCCAGAACATCCACCCATGCATCAAGTGCTCGTTGCAAGGACACAGGATCTTCTTTGCTCCATCGTCAGCAAAGAATAACTGATTCACTTTGGGGTCCGTCACCTTATCCTCAAGCAGAAAGTCAAGGACAGTAACAAAGAGCAAAGGACTCAAGACGCTTCCCTGTTGAACACCTACTCTAATTGGGAACTCTTCGGTGATTCCTTCGGGGCATCTTACCTTTGCACTGGCTCGTACATGCCCATGATTATCCGCACGTCGACTTCCAGAACTCCTCGTTGTCTAAGTGCAACCCACTTCAAATCTCGTGGTTGTCTGTCGAATGCTTTTTCAAAATCAACCAATACAATATGCAAATCTCTTGAGGAATCCCGAAATTTTTCGATTCTGATTCTTATACTCTGAATAGCATCTGTAGTTGATTTACCCGATATGTGTGATAATTAAATATTATTTGATTTCGAGAATAATTTTATTTTTGCATGCGAATTTAAATATATGCCTTGTAGCAGTATAGTTTTTAAATGAAATATATATATATTTTTTAATAATTTCAAATTTCAGCATGTAGTGTTGCTGCTGAACAGAAAGTTTTTTTTTTTAAATACATGATGAAAATGTTATTTGTGTTTCATTTTGAATAAATAATTTAAATATTATTTTTCGTTTCATTTATCATAAATATAATATTTTGATTAAGTTATTATTTTATTGTTATTATGATGTGGTGATTTAACAATAAATTGAAACATGTTTTAAAAAGGATTTGTATTATTTTGTTCGTAATATTTCCCTATATTAGAGGTGATAGCCCCGTCTCAAGCATAATGACGTAATTTGGGGTGTTTGATGGTAGGTGGAATATCCTTTTCACAAAAAACCTCAAGAGTTGCTCAACTGCATCAAACTTCTTACATCCCCAAGCTTATGATCCATATAGAAAAATGGTCTCCGCCACTGCGTCAAACACCTTATATTTGCTGCTATGCGCTTTATTTTTGTTATTAAAACATCTTTTCCAAGAAATGTTAATTACCATTTTTGCCTTCTGAAGCTTTTCCTTGAAATGCTTCTCCATACTCAGGTTTTTCGAAAAGTAAACACCTAGATATTTGTATTCGTTGACACTCTCTATATTTTGTCCGTTATATTTCCACTTTTCATTCGATGCTGTTCTTCCACCACCTATTCTAAAAATCATTAATTTAGACTTTTCTATGTTGACAATGAGGTTCCATTACTGACAGTAGTCATACACTCTATTGATCATGAGTTGCAGCGTTTCGGGTTAATATGCGAACATGACTACATCATCCGCAAAGAGCAGTGGCTTCAAATTCACTCCTTCAAAGTCCACTCTACCAGGAAGAAAATCAATCAGATCATCTATGAAGAGTGCAAATAAGGTTGAGCTCAATGAACATCTCTGCCGTACCCCAGATAAAGTCTCGAACCAGTCGGAAAGTTCAGCTCCATTCCACACGGCAGCTTGTGTTCTTTTATACAGCTCTTCTAGAACTCGACCAAACTTCCGAGAAAAGCCCAATCCATACAATTTGTAAAATAGAGCTCTTCGGTCTATTCTATCGAAAGCTGCCTTGAAGTCAATAAAGAACACGTGCAGTTTTTTGCCTTGCATCAAAAAGTTCTCCGCTGTACTTCTCAGAATGAAAAAGTTGTCCACTGTCGAGTACCCTGATCTAAAACAAGCTTGAATTTTTTTTTAACAAGTTCCGAGACTCAATCCATGTTGTAAGCCGCTTTTGTAATACTAATGTAAATATTTTGTACGTGGCAATCTGGAAAGAAATTCCTGGATAGTTTGATGGATTCTTTAAGCAGCCTTTTTGATATATCGGGAATATGATCGAATCTTGGAACTCTTTAGGCTTAAGATCACCATCAAACACTTTATTAAAAAGTCTAGCCAAGCATTTTTTTTAGGTTTTCAGTTTCATATTTATAAAATTCGACTGGTATTCCATTCGCTCCCGAAGCTTTTCCATCTTGAAGACTGCCAAACAAAAGTTTCTTGCCAAGTGAAAACATGGTCTAAAATTTCACTTTTAAACCCAGGAACTGCATATTGCCAATTTAAGGTGCTTGGTACTAGATTTAGCAAGTCTTTTAAATGATCTCGCAATACGTTCCTGCACAGATTCGTCTTGATGGTAAATTTTTTGCCATTTAGTTTCCATGCTAACTTCCAGAACTCCGATGCGTCTTTACATCTCGCCAACCTGACCGCTTCTATTTCGCCATAGCTTCTCTTTTTGATTCTACAAAGTTCCTTGTATTTTCTATTCGCCTCAGTATAATTTTCTCTGAATAGGCCAACGTTAGAATTCCGAAATTTTTTTAGCCATCTAAATGAAACATTGCGAGCCCGTTCACATTCCTCATCAAACCAGGGCTCTTTACCAGCTGGGTTTCCTTTCACTAAATATTGTCGGTATGAATTCTTAATTATATCCTCTAATTCGCCAAAGTCTATATCTTTCTGAGTTTGAAGTTTGAAATCAAGTGAACTTCTGTAAGTAGGATCCCAAGTCTCTTTCCATTTTAGTTTAGGAAGCAGCTGCATGTTCGTATTTTCCTCATGTGCATACCTTTTACTGCTAAAAGTGACAACAATCGGAAAATGGTCTGAGTACGGTACTCCTTCGACTTCAAAGTCCGTAACATATGGCTCCCATTCTTCTCCTACGAGGCTGATCCCTGTCCACCGGCAAATGTAAAATTTCCAGACCCATCTTTCAGACTTGTTCCATTTTGAATTCGGAGGCCATATGAATCACAGAGCACCGAACTTGAAGATAACATTAAATGTTATGCGATGGCTCACATGAAAAGTATTCTAAGAAGGGAAGCAATACGACGAATGCATCACGCCAATAAGCTGGCGTTGAGTGAAATTTCAATTGACTATTTGGAATCACTGTATAACTCTCTTAAGGATCGAATTTTTTAATTTATTTTGAAAGCTGCCAGCAGCCCACATTACAAGCATACAAATTAGACTAAGAAAATTTCTAAAAAAAAACATTAAAACCATCGTTTTTCGTCATTTTTTGTATGTGCTTCTAACCTTATGAAACATAAAATTACTTAAAAAACGTGACTCAGCTAACATTTATCCTCTAACTGCCGTTAACTTTTTTTTCGGAGCTTAAACATAAGTTCTTCTATGGTACATTTAACAATCTCTCTTGTGTCATACCAAATTTTGATCTCTTTCGCATACAAAAGGAGATATTTCAGATTAACTTTTCACAAATGCCTGCTTCTAATCTTATGACGAGTAGTGTACTTAGCATAGCCATACAAAAAGAAAATAATTTCAATCGCACATGTGGAATATTTAAACTTTTCGAGCTTGGGAACCACTGTTACATTGTGGAACAGAAAATGGACAGCATAGGTATTCAGTCTTTTTTGCGCTAATGCGGTATCCACTTTCCTCCAGAACATCCACCCATGCATCAAGTGCTCGTTGCAAGGACACAGGATCTTCTTTGCTCCATCGTCAGCAAAGAATAACTGATTCACTTTGGGGTCCGTCACCTTATCCTCAAGCAGAAAGTCAAGGACAGTAACAAAGAGCAAAGGACTCAAGACGCTTCCCTGTTGAACACCTACTCTAATTGGGAACTCTTCGGTGATTCCTTCGGGGCATCTTACCTTTGCACTGGCTTGTACATGCCCATGATTATCCGCACGTCGACTTCCGGAACTCCTCGTTGTCTAAGTGCAACCCACTTCAAATCTCGTGGTTGTCTGTCGAATGCTTTTTCAAAATCAACCAATACAATATGCAAATCTCTTGAGGAATCCCGAAATTTTTCGATTCTGATTCTTATACTCTGAATAGCATCTGTAGTTGATTTACCCGATATGTGTGATAATTAAATATTATTTGATTTCGAGAATAATTTTATTTTTGCATGCGAATTTAAATATATGCCTTGTAGCAGTATAGTTTTTAAATGAAATATATATATATTTTTTAATAATTTCAAATTTCAGCATGTAGTGTTGCTGCTGAACAGAAAGTTTTTTTTTTTAAATACATGATGCAAATGTTATTTGTGTTTCATTTTGAATAAATAATTTAAATATTATTTTTCGTTTCATTTATCATAAATATAATATTTTGATTAAGTTATTATTTTATTGTTATTATTATGTGGTGATTTAACAATAAATTGAAACATGTTTTAAAAAGGATTTGTATTATTTCGTTCGTAATATTTCCCTATATTAGAGGTGATAGCCCCGTCTCAAGCATAATGACGTAATTTGGGGTGTTTGATGGTAGGTGGAATATCCTTTTCACAAAAAACCTCAAGAGTTGCTCAACTGCATCAAACTTCTTACATCCCCAAGCTTATGATCCATATAGAAGAATGGTCTCCGCCACTGCGTCAAACACCTTATATTTGCTGCTATGCGCTTTATTTTTGTTATTAAAACATCTTTTCCAAGAAATGTTAATTACCATTTTTGCCTTCTGAAGCTTTTCCTTGAAATGCTTCTCCATACTCAGGTTTTTCGAAAAGTAAACACCTAGATATTTGTATTCGTTGACACTCTCTATATTTTGTCCGTTAATTTTCCACTTTTCATTCGATCCTGTTCTTCTACCACCTATTCTAAAAATCATTAATTTAGACTTTTCTATGTTGACAATGAGGTTCCATAACTGACAGTAGTCATACACTCTATTGATCATGAGTTGCAGCGTTTCGGGTTAATATGCGAACATGACTACATCATCCGCAAAGAGCAGTGCCTTCAAATGCACTCCTTCAAAGTCCACTCCACCAGGAAGAAAATCAATCAGATCATCTATGAATAGTGCAAATAAGGTTGAGCTTAATGAACATCTCTGCCGTACCCCAGATAAAGTCTCGAACCAGTCGGAAAGTTCAGCTCCATTCCACACGGCAGCTTGTGTTCTTTTATACAGCTCTTCTAGAACTCGACCAAACTTCCGAGAAAAGCCCAATCCATACAATTTGTAAAATAGAGCTCTTCGGTCTATTCTATAGAAAGCTGCCTTGAAGTCAATAAAGAACACGTGCGGTTTTTTGCCTTGCATCAAAAAGTTCTCCGCTGTACTTCTCAGAATGAAAAAGTTGTCCACTGTCGAGTACCCTGATCTAAAACAAGCTTGAAACTCTTTTAACAAGTTCCGAGACTCTATCCATGTTGTAAGCCGCTTTTGTAATACTGATGTAAATATTTTGTACGTGGCAATCTGGAAAGAAATTCCTGGATAGTTTGATGGATTCTTTAAGCAGCCTTTTTGATGTATCGGGAATATGATCGAATCTTGGAACTCTTTAGGCTTAAGATCACCATCAAACACTTTATTAAAAAGTCTAGCCAAGCATTTTTTTTAGGTTTTCAGTTTCATATTTATAAAATTCGACTGGTATTCCATTCGCTCCCGAAGCTTTTCCATCTTGAAGACTGCCAAACAAAAGTTTCTTGCCAAGTGAAAACATGGTCTTAAATTTCACTTTCAAACCCAGGAACTGCATATTGCCAATTTAAGGTGCTTGGTACTGGATTTAGCAAGTCTTTGAAATGATCTCGCAATACGTTCCTGCACAGCTTCGTGTTGATGGTAAATTTGTTGCCATTTAGTTTCCATGCTAACTTCCAGAACTCCGATGCGTCTTTACATCTCGCAAACCTGACCGCTTCTATTTCGCCATAGCTTCTCTTTTTGATTCTACAAAGTTCCTTGTATTTTCTATTCGCCTCAGTATAATTTTCTCTGAATAGGCCAATGTTAGAATTCCGAAAATTTTTTAGCCATCTAAATGAAACATTGCGAGCCCGTTCACATTCCTCATCAAACCAGGGCTCTTTACCAGCTGGGTTTCCTTTCACTAAATATTGTCGGTATGAATTCTTAATTATATCCTCTAATTCGCCAAAGTCTATATCTTCCTGAGTTTGAAGTTTGAAATCAAGTGAATTTCTGTAAGTAGGAGCTCAAGTCTCTTTCCATTTTAGTTTAGGAAGCAGCTGCATGTTCGTATTTTCCTCATGTGCATACCTTTTACTGCGAAAAGTGACAACAATCGGAAAATGGTCTGAGTAATGTACTCCTTCGACTTCAAAGTTCGTAACATATGGCTCCCATTACCCATTCTTCTTCTACGAGGCTATACAATTACTGATGATCCCTGTCCACCGGCAAATGTAAAATTTCCAGACCCATCTTTCAGAATTGTTTCATTTTTAATTCGGAGGACATATGAATCACAGAACTTCAACAGTTTTTTTCCTCTTGCATTGCATACTTTGTCCTTTGATTGTCTATTTATTCTGTTGACTGCATTAATCACACCCAGTGTTCCCATAACAGCATTATTAATGCTAGATCTAGAAATATAGTAGAGAAGAGTAAAGCATTATGAAATTTAAAAATTATGCTAAATGCTTTTCTGGCATTCTTGTTATAATTTTTTGCATTTTTGAATGCCAAAAATTATTTCGAATTATTGATTTGATGATACCATATTTGGAAAAAAATATTTAAAAAATAGAAAGCATTCTTATTTGACCTTAATAACGTCAAATCACGAAGATTCACACATACGTTCACAAAATTCATGGCTTTTTCTAATAGAAATTAATTAGTTAAAGCATCTGTTGCTGTGGAATCTGGAAAGTCAATTAATTGGGCCTATTCAGCTAGGTCGATTGTTCTGTTATTCTGCTATTCTGTTATCAATTTCAATACAAAAGTTTGAGCTGTCAAAAAATCTTCTATGAATTATAATATGGTATTCGGCTGCTTAAATTGTTAAGAAATCTGTTAAGAAATCAGCTATGAGATGTCAAAAGTTCGAAATTCACAAAACCGTTTTGGATCCAGCTAATAACTTTTAAAGATGCAGCTGGGGAAAATATGTTTAACGAATTAGGTCGATTTGTGATTGGCATTGGACTGACTTCAGTTCCCATTTCAAACGCCGAGGTTGAGCGCCTGTTTAGCCAAACGAATATAATTAAAACAAAAAATCGTCATAAAATTGAAAAAGAATTATTGAACAGCATTGTCCAAATACGCAATGGGCCAAAGATAGAAGATAAATAGTACTTTTCTTATAAGGTTTCAAGAAGTGTTATAGAGGAAATTTGCAGCCTCGACGAAGTATGAAAAACCTAAGGGTAAAGAAGATTATTTGTATGAAGAACTTTGGGGTAACTCATTATTTAATTAAAATCATAAAATAGATAAGATATTATAAAAATAAGAATGTGATAAGTCTGACTGACTTCATATTAAATAATTAACTACTTAAACATGTTCTTACTTAATAATAGTTTGCTGTATAAGTTCCTATTACCTATTTACATATAAAGCTTTAAGTTTTGTTATTTTTGAATTCACTTTGTTTTGTTTTCCATTTTTTGGTTTTTATATAAGGAGATATTACCTATGTAAGTATGTTAGATATTTATGACAAAACAAATATTTATTTTGCATTTTTATATAATGTTTGTTTTTTAATCATCGATATGAACGTTGTTATATGGATTTTGTAATCTAGCATTTTGTTTTTGAGCTCTCATACGATCTAGCATTATAAAATTTGAAATCTAGCATTATAAAATTTGAGATTATGGCAACCCTGGTCACACCCGTCGCCTGCCCAACTCTTGCATTGAAATCTCCGATCATCAAATCGTTTGAAGTATTTTTGTTGCTAAGTAACTCGGTTAGTTGTGCGAAGTCATTTCCCAGTTGTTACAATTTAAATATAGAGGTATTATCCAGAAAATTTTGTTTTCCATTTGTAATTCCAAACATGAAACTGCATTATGTATATGAAACTCGCATTTGATACCAATTAGGTTTTTCTTGAATGCGAAGTAACAGCCCCCACTTGCTCTTCCCCTAGTGTGTGTTCTGATGGCTGGAATCCACTTATAAACATAATTCACTATCTTGTTTTCCACATTTCTAAAATTATTTTCAGTTATTAACGTTTCATATAAAAATATAAAAAAAAAAAAAACTAAAACTATTCACATATTTATAAAACTTACTAAAAAGCGATTTATTAATCAAATCTGACACACTATAGGTTAATATCTTAAAATATTCTTACTTATAACTTAAATCATTTGAACTTAATATACTTTTTGTTTGGCAGATGGCTTTAGTACTAAATACCATAACTCAAACTCCATCCCACGGCACTAGTCATAGGCCTTGTGTTATCACCATTAGCAAATTGTGTATTCTGTCTCCCATGTGTAGTGTTTGAGCTGTCAGTGTCACTGTCACAAACCTCCATCAGTTGCTGAAGCATACGCACGCATTCCATCTTCCTCGTCGCATTTGATTATATTGTTTTGATCCAAATAATATGATTTATTGTTTATTTGTATTGTTTGTCCGCGAATTAGTAATTTTGCATTTTTGTTTTTGTGTTTATATCTGTTTTTATCTGTATAAGTCGCCTCCGTTTATCTCTTGCAGCTTTCGTGTAGTCCCGGTGGTCAATGGATATCCCACTATTTTTCAGTTGTATAGCATTCTTCAGAATGCACGGCACATCCACAGATTCCTGCATTTCTACAATAACATTCGCTATTTTATTGTCCCTGGAGCGAATTAATCGTGTTCGTTTTATTCGTGCCGGGTTATCTTGACGCAGTAGACCCAAGCACACCTTCTTAGCTTTTTCAATAACTCGGTTATCATCGTCCTGAGATGGGATATGCAGTAGGTACCAAGTTTCGCTCTATAGATTTTCTTTCAAGAAACTCAACTTGACGCTCCAATGCAACGCACCTATACTCCATTTGTTGCATTTTTGAAAGAAGACCCATAAGCACAGATAAGCAATACCTAGATGGGAATCTACGGCTGTCAATTCGGTTTGCCTACAAGCTCAAACGTCAAATGGCCGTGGTGAACATCGGATTTTTGCACTAGTGTACGTGCAGACGACCGTGGTGAAAATCGGATTTTTGCACTAGTGTACGTGAAAAAAAACCGAGTTTCACCTCGGTTCGTGAACAAAATGGCGGATAATTTAAGAATCCAAGGGTTTGTTTAAATGTGCTAGGTTCTTGTATGCCGATTTCCTTTCGACGATTGCAGATTAATTTTTTTTGTTGTAAGGAAGTCGCAAACAAATCGTGTAGCCGGTGTAAATTTTCTATATGAAAGATTTGATTTTTGATCTTTTTTTCTAAACAAATCAAATTTTGCTATCACAGATTTGATTTTTTTGTTGAAATGAAAGTTACATTTAGGTTTAACTACATATACCTACCTACTTTTGCAAAAAAGTACAAAAGTGAGAATTTAAAATGTTCGCTAAAGAAACCTTCTTGCAAGAAAACATACAAAAATTGTTTTGACAGAAAACGTAGTATAACATCTTATTGGCTGTAGAGCTACTAGCGATGTTGTATTTGTAATGCCTGTAAAATCGTACTGTACTATGGATGGCTTTTGTGATAAAACACGCCTATTGTGTTTTTTCCTCAATCAGAATTGACTTTATTGCAGTTTTTGCAATTAAGAACAGATGAGATTCACACCATTGTGGGTGCTTTCTTTTATCCCCATACAAATTAATTCTGGCAGATGAAGGTTTTGTTGGTATTCCAAATGTTTCGCATCGGCTTAGGAGACCATTTTTGTTGCAACACAATTTAAATTGTGTAAAGGATCTTTCAAATCAACGTTAAAGGCTCTTCCAAACCAATGTGAAACATTCGTTGCGGCGAAGAAACATTCGCATGTCAAAATTTATTTACATGGTGATAAATGAGAGTGCCCACACCAACGCGGCGGAGAAACATATGAATTATTTTTGACTGACGAATGTTTCTTCGCCGCAACGAATGTTTCGCATTGGTTTGGAGCCTTAAATCGGAACGAAACACTCACGACAACAAAACATTCACTTTTTAAAATTAAGTTACATGAAAATAATTGAGAGTAGGTACCCACAATGAAAGCGGTGCGATTTTCCATATGAACCCGATGACTGACAAAAATGTTGTCCACGCATCGGTTTGGGGGACCTTAAATTAATTTCTAAAAATTTACGTCGGAATTTGACCATGATGCAATCCAACCCCTTACGTATAAATTAAAATAATTTCATATATTAAGTGTGTCTGTACCCTAAAACTAAGAATATAGTAGCTGTCAAATTTGCCATGGTGAATTTAATTTTTGTTGATTTCTCGAACCTTATTATTGGTTGACGAGATTTTTTTTATAATTATTGTGCTGTAGAGCTGAAAAAAATTTAAATTATGTTTTTAAATTTCATAAACATAATTAGGTCTTTTGCCCTTTGCTATACTCTGCTCAAACAGGGCACCTTCGGAGGCGACAGAGTTCTACAAAAAGTTCTCATCGCGCATCGTTTGCCCAAGTAGCTTTTTGGCGAATTGGAAGAAAGAAACATGAAAGCACCAAAAGATTTTTCATTGAAATTCAAGGACTCGTTCAAGTTCCGCTTGCCATGCGGGCATTGTGCTTGGTGAAACAATTATTTTTTTGTTAATTTATTTTTTAATGAAAATCACAAACACAGGAATACAAATCTTCGCACAGCACATTTATGAAAAAAAAAAAATGAACTGTCAAACAAATCAAATTCACCGCGTTAAATTGTTGTTGCAGTTCACATCTATTCATCGACACGAAATGAAATTACAAAAACAACAATGAAAACAAATGGGTTTTGGGGGGTGATACGAACGAAAGATTCCTATCTAGGTATTGCTTATCTGTGCCCATAGGTATTGCTCTGCTCTAACGACTGCACTTTTGTTGTAATTTCTGACAAGTCAGACTTTGTTGGCAAGTTTTGTAGTCTCACATCGAGAATTGCTGCTAACGAGGTTTCAATCAAGGATTTAAGGGTGGGTCTACCTCAGAAACAAATTCAGAACTCATGTTAATGCATTTGAATTTTTTAGTGCGATTTTCTTCTAAGCAAATTATACTCTCGTAATATTCTTTTCTCAGAGCCAGATGATGTCAGCCGCAGAGAGACATATACTCATACACATGCTTTGCACAGCAGACATAGAGTTGCACAAGCGCACACATAAAAAAAAAAAATAAATCGGGTGGTACAACAGCTCATGAAGAACCAGGGCCTAGTGACTAACAACTCGCAACCATTCCTGTGTGCGCCTTTTGACAGGAATGGAAGGGACCTACAATTTTATGCCGAATCCGAACGGCTAGACGAGATAAGTGATACTCTTAGAGGATTTGTCAATTCCTCGCAAGAGGCAGTAGCCCTGAAAAAAAACTTTTTAGTTTTTAGGTGGACGAGGCTGGGAAGCGATCCCAGACCTCCAGCGTGACAGTCGAACACACTAACGATTACGCTACGGGCTACTTCAAGCGCACACATGCATACATTATATTTATGTGCAGAAAGAACCTACTGAGACTGAGCGACATGGCACGTTGCAAATGATTTTTTTTATAGTTTTTTTTTTGTTACTATCCTTTTGTCGTTTGGAATTTGGATATGAGAAATGAGAACATTTTATGTATGGATGAGCGAAGGAGGCACGATAGGTTTGCGGTTTGGTTGCGGTGGATTTTTTTTTTTTTTTGCTTTATCATTTTACCAAATGCATGTACGGGTATAGACTGTAGAGCAGTTATGACTATTTACTACATATGTAGTATTTCTATTAAATTTGTTTATTGCATGCATCTGCTACGTAGCAACTACGTAGAAGCTGCGTGAAACTTGTTCTTTAAAAAGTAGTCATTGTTAAACGTATAACACGTTGAACGTATAACATTGTAAAAAAAAGAAAACGTTTTTTTCTATATACATTTTTATTTTTCACTATCTACTTTAAATTTTTAAAATCTACTTCCTTTTTTTTGCCAATTTGCTTCACTTTCTGGGCTCAGCATTGTCATCCCTGCTGTAGAGTATATGGAGAAGGAGATGTAAATATAGATGCAAAAAGGTACCTATATATTTTTTGTTCGTCATGATCTTATTGATAAAGAAAAAAATGTTCTTTATTAGTTATTACGTAAAATGTAAGTTTTGTTTTGAGAATTTTTAAAGAACCAGCCACTGACCGACTCATTCATACGGTTGCATTGCAGGTTGGACTATAATTATGAAAAAATGTACGGAATAAAATTTTTTTTAAGTGAGTAGGTAGGAAACACGGGATTTTTTGAGTAAGGTTCCTGCATAAAAGTAGAGTAAGAAAGCGTAAGGTTGTGTAAGGCGTCAAGAAACTGGGAAGGACAAGGAAGTTTTTTTTTTGTAAGTAAAAAGATATTTAAAATATCAAGATGGGAAAGTCGTACATACCTATCAATATTTTAATATTCTAAAAATATATTTGAGAACACAACTAAATCTAAGTGTTTAAAAGTTAAAAATTGACAACCGATTTCGATGAATTGTACAATGTACAGGGTGATTTGCATAAGGTGTGACAAATGCTAGGGCGTGTAGATCTTGAAAAAAAACCTTACTTTTAAAGATTTATGTTGGAGTTCTACTTAGATCGTTCCATGTCACTGGATACAATCATCATGCAGCAAGCCGAACAGGTCCAAAACTGATTTTGTATCTGACAGATACTGTCGTTATCTTCTCCTTCATTCTCATTCTAATTTCAACGCGCCACAGACAAAGTTCTGCTTTTATCATTAAAACTCATTTTCGCTTTTTTTTCTACATTTATTAATAAAGTAACATTAAATTATACTCTTTACTAATAGGTTATGGGCCCAGTCCCCAGTCACTGCAAATCTTATTCGAATTAAATTATTCTCCAGACAGACATCCTTCATTTTGTTTGGCGTATCTATAAGATATACAAAATGAAAGCTCTAGGTATAACGAAAATTGAATCCCTTAACAAGGACAATTTTGATACTTGGCATCACCAAAAATGATGCTTGGGAATATGTGAGTGGTGCTAAGCCGGCACCAGCTGTGGATACAAAGGATTCGTCTGCACACACAAATTGGTGTAAAGCCGACCAAAAGGCGAAGTCCGACATAATCTTGTCCATCAGTGCAGCTAAGCTGAAACAAATAAAAGGATGTGCGACTTCTCGAGACGTTTGGTTGAAACTCGAAAGTGTCTTTCAGTCCAAGGGACCTGCTCGAAAGGCAACACTTTTGAAGCAGCTCACTCTTCAACGTATGCATGAAGGCGAAGACGTTCGAGGGCATTTTGGGCAAATTCTTTGATGCAGTCGACAAACTCCACGATATGGAAATGGAAATAAATTCCGATTTACTCGCAATTATGCTTCTGTAAAATTTGCCATCAAGTTTTGCTAACTTTCGTTGCGCTATCGAATCTAGAGATGACCTGCCGTCGCCAGAAACGTTACGTGTGAAAATTATCGAGGAATATGAGGCACGTAAGTATGATTCGCAAGATGTATCAAACGCAATGGTGGCAGGGAAGTTTCATCAGAGATTTCGAGGTCCACCGAAATACAAAAATAAGAACAGAACTAATTCTTCCGAGCAGCAAGGCAATTCAAAGATAATTTGCTACAGATGTAGACAAATTGGCCACAAAAGAACTGAGTGTCCGCAGAAGGATGAAAAATCATCACAAAATGCGAAGAATGCAGAACATTTCGTATTTTCCTCGTCAGATGTCCCACATGAGGCATTACAATCCATAGGTAGGTCTCAGAGTCAGTCCTGGTGTTTGGACAGCGGATGTTCCTCTCATATGTGCAAGGACTCAAACGAATGCTTAAACATCGAGAACGTAGTTAACGAAACGCTACAGTTGGCAAGTAGTGCATCAGCCGAGAAAAAAGCCCGTGGAAGAGCATTGATTGAACTTCAAGACGATGATGTAACTAAGCAGTAGGGAAGATAACTGACAAAGGATACCGTGTGCTGTTTGACAAGGAAACTGCAAAGGTAGTCACTAGAGATGGGTATGTCGTTTTAACCGCAAAACGAGAAAATGGACTTAACTTCGTTCATGCCAGTGCCAGTATCGAAAAATGTTTGTCATCGGAATTATCTGCAAACGATGAATTCTACAGCTGTCTGGGACACCTCAACTTCAAAGATATATCCGAGGCCATTCGTAAGAAAACCATTGAGGGAATCAACGCCGTTGGGAGTAACGAAAGGTTGACTTGTGAAATCTTTGTCCAGGGAAAGATGGTGCGTGCTCCTTTTCCAAAACGCTCGACTCGTACATCGCAACTTCTCGAACTCGTACACTCCGATGTATGTGGACCGATGAGGACGGAGTCCATTGGAAACGCGAGATACTTTGTGACTTTGATCGACGACCATTCGAGGTGGTGCGGGGTACGTTTTCTTGGAAAGAAGAGTCAGGTGTTCTCGGAGTTCAAAAATGTGAAGACGTTGCTTGAAAAGGAAAGTGGATTTCCTGTCAAATGTCTGCAGTCAGATAATGGCAAAGAGTATAAGAACAACCTGTTTGACAGTTTCTTGAATTCAGAAGGTATTCGAAGGCGATTGACAGTGGCTTATAATCATGAACAGAACGGCGTCGCCGAACCCAAAAACCGAACTCTCGTTGAAATGGCGAGATGCCTTCTCATACAGTCAGGTTTACCAAAAACTTGCTGGGCGGAAGCTATGGCAACGGCGAATTATATAAGAAATCGGAGTCCCTCGAAGTCACTTAGTGGAAAAATACCATACGATTTGGTAAGTGTCCAGATTTCAGCAACCTTCTAGAATTTGGCTGTTAAGTATTTGTTCTGAAAAGACTACCAAACAGAGACAAACTTCACGCCAAGTCCGATAAAGGTATGTTTATTGGTTACCCACGTGAGAACAAGGGGTACAGGGTGTGGATACCGGACAAACAGCAAGTAGTTATTTCACGAGATGTCAAGTTCTTGGAGAGTCATTCGCAGATAGTTGCTGGTAGAAGCGGACAACAAATAATAGAATTATCATTGACACCGATTGAGACAGGCAGTAACGACAGAACTATCAGTGACGTTGTTCAGCCGGAGGTGGATGTTCCTGACGCGGATGTGGAGGTTCCGGACGCGGAGGTGTCGGAATACGAGTCAGCGGATTCTGATCATCCCGATGCAGAGCAAACATCTAGTGAATCTACCAAAAGATCTCCAGGTAGACCTCGCAAGGTTAAGACTGGTTTGCCTGGAAGGCCTAAAAAGGAGTACAACACAGAAGAGGTAAGAAATGTCACTTTCGAACATGGCATGCTGGCTGAGATGGATCTTAATTTAGCAGTTTCAGGCCCTGATATCAAAGAAAGGTATGATGCAAAGGCAGCTGAGTTAAAATGCATCATAGCAAGTGACACTTGGGAAATTGTTGATCGCTCCTCAGCTCAGTTATTGGTAGCAGAATGGTGCTTAGGAACAAGCACTCACCGGATGGAACTCTAGAGCGAAGAAAGGCAAGAATAGTTGCCAGAGGTTCCGCTCAACGACCTGGCGTGGACTTTGAGGAAACATTCGCTCCAGTGACCCGATTGAGCTCCATACGTTTGGCTACGGCAATTGCGACACAATACGAAATGACTATCTACCAGTTGGACATCACGGCTGCCTACCTGAACGGACGACTTCCAGAGAAAATTTTTATGGAAATTCCTGACATGACGACAGAATCACTTCAGCTTATTCTTAGAAACGAACAGAATGGCTCGATTAAAAATAAAGCGAAGAAGATGCTTGCTGAAATTCGACAAGGAAACAAGGTGTGTTTACTCAAGAAAGCGTTTTACGGTTTGCGTCAGGCAGGGCGATGCTGGTACGAGAGACTTAACCAAAAACTACAACGTTTTGGATTACATCTAACGAAGTCCGACACTTGTGTATACGTTCGTGGTTCAGGGGGAGATATGCTTATTGTGCTAGTCTACGTTGACGACATCCTCGTCATCTCTCGGAACGTCAGTGATGTTAAAGCACTTAACGAGAACGTATTGAAAACATTTGCACTTAAAGATCTTGGGGAGATTCAATGTTGCCTAGGTCTAGAATTCATTAAAAGAGCTGACGCGTACTCTATTCATCAACGAGGTTACATTGGCGATGTAATGCAGCGGTTCGGGATGGCAAATAGTAAGCCAGTTTTAACTCCAATGTGTGTCGGCGCTCCAAACAAGTGCTTGGAGGTAAACAACAATGATCAGAGGAAGGTGCCATATCGTGAGCTTATAGGATCGCTCATGTACCTGGCAATGGGTACACGTCCGGACATCGCTTATGCTGTCAGTTGGTTAAGCCAATTAAACGATAGTCACAAGGAAGAACACTGGGTTGCTGCCAAGCGGGTGCTACGCTATCGCCAGGGTACCAAGAATATAGGTTTGGTATATAGACCATCCGAAACCGGATTGACAGGTATGGTTGATGCAGATTGGGGCAACTGCCCGAATGATAGACGTTCGTATACTGGATATGCTTTTATTCCCGCCAGTGGAGCTATCACTTGGGAATCGCGTAAACAGAGGACTGTTGCACTCTCCTCTACGGAAGCGGAATATATGAGCCTCACAGAGTCCGTAAAAGAGGGCATATATCATCATAGATTTATCAGAGAACTTGGATTCGAGTCGCTTGTGAAAGATATGTCGGTCTTGTGTGATAATATGGGGGCGCAGAAGCTCGCATCGAATCCTGTGTTTCATTCTCGCACCAAACATATTGATGTTAGACATCACTTTGTGCGGGAAGCATTGCCTAACAACAATATTCAACTTCGTTATTTGAGGACAGAAGACATGGGAAGCAGACATTTTAACTAAGCGCTTAGCTGGACCGAAGCACTGGAAGTGTCTTGAGATCCTTGGTGAGCAGTCTATAGTCACATAACGAGGGGGAGTGTTGGAGTTCTACTTAGATCGTTCCGTGTCACTGGATACAATCATCATGCAGCAAGCGGAACAGGTCCAAAACTGATTTTGTATCTGACAGATACTGTCGTTATCTTTTCCTTCATTCTCATTCTAATTTCAACGCGCCACAGACAAAGTTCTGCTTTTATCATTAAAACCCATTTTCGCTTTTTTGTACATTTATTAATAAAGTTACACTAAATTAACAAACTGGTGTAGTATATCTTTTTTCGGCTCCTTCAATCACATAAATTTGATACTCTCTACTAATAATATAAGCAAACATCTAAAAAAAAAACAAAGTCAGTTTAATTTTTCTTCTTGTTTTACTGAAGTTGTTTAGATATTTGCTTATATCTTTAAAAAAAGGAGATATAATTCCTAGAACCTTCTGGTTTTCAGTATTTGACTTTAAATTGGTAAGAGCATTAAACATTGAAACTAAAAATAATACTTAATTAGGGTAAGTTTCTAAAAATGTCAGTTTGAACAAAAAAAAATATGTTTTTTACTGAGCATCTTCACTACGTCAAGATAAGTAGTATCAGAAGATGAAAAAACGGGAACAGAAATATCATTAAATATAAAAACAACTTTAAATATTAAAAAAAATTTCTTCTGCTGAGATGCTCACATTTATTTCTCTCCTCGCCAAAAACTTCTGCGATCCGGTCTCGGTGTACATTTTTAATAACTTGGCACTAAAATCCTTCTAGATACATTATATTAATTTAAAAGTGTATGTTACCAAAATAGAATAAAATTAAAAAAGAAGAAAATATGCACATACCAGGCCTGAGATGATCTTATGTATTCCAATCGCGCACATTTCTTGGAACTCGGGGATCACACAACTCCAGAAACAGATGGTTTTCGTAGGACACAACCAATTTTTCTTTCATTTTCCTATTGCAAAACTCATCAACTTTCAATTTTCAACCAGTGAAAATTGCAGGAAGTCCACACACCAAAATAACAAGTTTGTCTGCCAGTTATATGGAGCTGTCCTTGAATTTTAGTTGTTTGAAAATTTTTTTTGTTTACAAATCCAATAAAATCACTAACAAGAAATCAAAATTATCCTTTTCATTGAAAAAGAAAAACAATACTGGATCTGATGCATTATTGAATTGCAAAGAATCACAATACCAGAGGAAAACAAATGTGCTACACGTTCTCTAAAACCTATAAACTATACCAACTATATGCAACACTATATAAGGTCTCATGTGCAACTTACTTTTTTGCACATAAGTGTTGACTGTCCTCTCACTACAACCTTTTTTCTCGCAACATTCCTAAACCACGTGGCCTTTTAATTTATTTTAATTTTAAAAGGGTTAAATAAAGACACTCACCCTGTATCTGCAGATGCAGATGATTTTTTTTTTTGATGTCGTAAACATCAAACCAACCAATGACCACCTGGCAACTGGGTTGCACATTGCCATCGGGAGGCAATGCACAGGGAATATAGCGTTTGACCTGGTAATGTGGGCTCGTGCCTCACACTAGACGGCATTCTTTTCTTTTTGAAAATTTTTCAAACCGAGTTAACTCGAGTTAAAATTTAACTAACTCGAGTTGAGACTCGAGTTGGCTAACTCGAGTTGAAGAAAAATTTTTCATACGTTTTTTTTTTTGCAACTCGAGTTGGTTAACTCAAGTTAAAACGAAAATTCGCGAATACAATTATGCGCTGTTTTTCTAATTCGAGTTGGCTAACTTGGTTTGAAGTGAAAATTGATGAATACTTCTAGTGCGTTTTTTTTTAATGATTGGGTTCGGTTTGTTTCGAGTTGATTCGTTAGGGTTATTATGTGTATCAAAAATCAAATAAAAACTAATCAATTCAAATGGTTACCAATTCCAGTTTAATCTTTAACGTCAAAAATGAGCTAAACTTTGATATTTATGAATATATACGTATGTAAATTCAAATTGTATTTAATGTATATTTCGTTTCAAATGTCAGCCTAAAGCCTTCAAATCGCTTGTGTAAAAAAAAATCGGATTTTCATAGGAAAAATTCTGATTTTTCAAAGGGTTTTTAATCCAACAAAATCGTAGCCATCCTTCAATGGAATTTGACAGTTTCTGGCCTACAAATGGGCAATAAACTATATTTTGACGTCTAATAAATATTTCGTTTCAAATGTCACCCTAAAGCTTTCAAATCGCTTGTTTCAAAAAAATCGGATTTTCATAGGAAAAATTCTGATTTTTCAGAGTGTTTTTAATCCATCAAAATCGTAGCCATCATTCAATGGAATATGACAGTTTATGGCTAAACAGATGGGCAACAAACTATTTTTTGACGTCTAATATATATTTCTTTTCAAATGTCATCCTAAAGCCTTCAAATCGCTTGTTTAAAAAAAATCGGATTTTCATAGAAAAAAATCATCATTCAATGGAATATGACAGTTTATGGCTTGACAGATGGGCAACAAACTATTTTTTGACGTCTAATATATATTTCTTTTCAAATGTCATCCTAAAGCCTTCAAATCGCTTGTTTAAAAAAAATCGAATTTTCATAGGAAAAATTTTGATTTTTCATAGGGTTTTTAATCCAACAAAATCGTAGCAATCCTTCAATGGGATTTGACAGTGAATGGCTTGAAAAATTCTGATTTTTCAGAGGGTTTTTAATCCGTCAAAATCGTAGCCAGCCTTTAATGGAAATTGACAGTTTCTGGCTTCCAGATGGACAACAAACTATATTTTGACGTCTAATATATATTTCGTTTCAATGTCACCCTAAAGCCTTCAAATCGCTTGTTTAAAAAAAATCGGATTTTCATAGGAAAAGTTCTGATTTTTCAGAGTGTTTTTAATCTATCAAAATCGTAGCCATCATTCAATGGAATATGACAGTTTATGGCTTGACAGATGGGCAACAAACTATATTTTGACGTCTAATATATATTTCTTTTCAAATATCATCCTAAAGCCTTCAAATCGCATGTTTAAAAAAAATCGGATTTTCATAGGAAAAATTTTGATTTTTCATAGGGTTTTTAATCCAACAAAATCGTAGTAATCCTTCAATGGGATTTGACAGTGTATGGCTTACAGATGGGCAACAAACTATATTTTGACGTCTTATATATATTTCGTTTCAAATGTCACTCTAAAGCCTTCAAATCGCTTGTTTAAAAAAATCGGATTTTCATAGGAAAAATTCTGATTTTTCAGAGTGTTTTTAATTCATCAAAATCGTAGCCATCATTCAATGGAATATGACAGTTTATTGCTTGACAGATGGGCAACAAACTATTTTTTGAGGTCTAATATATACTTCTTTTCAAATATCATCCTAAAGCCTTCAAATCGCTTGTTTAAAAAAAATCGGATTATATAGGAAAAATTCAGAGGGTTTTAAATCCATCAAAATCGTAGCTATCCTTCAATGGAATTTGATAGTTTGTAGTTTTACAGATGGTGGAAGACCTATATTTTTAGGGAAGTAATCCAATTGGCCTCAAATAAATTTTTGTGAAGCAGTAAAAACCGTGAAGTTTTCTGATTTGTATCGGCATTTATATTTTATTAGTCCATTATTCCATCAATCAACTTGCAACTCGGTTTAAAGTTTTATAAAACGAAAAAAATAAAACCCAAATAACAAACAGTATACCTTTAGCCCGAGTCGATTTCGAAACAAAAACCGAGTTGATTAAACCGAATGCTAATAGTATTTTCTAATACTACACTTTACAAAAATTCTGATTTTTCAGAGGGTTTTTAATCCATCAAAATCGTAGCCATCCTTCAATGGAATTTGACAGTTTATGGCTTGGCAGATGGGAAACAAACTATATTTTGACGTCTAATATATATTTCGTTTTAAATGTCACCCTTAAGTCTTTAAATCGCTTGTTTAAAAAAAAATGGGATTTTCATAGGAAAAATTCTGATTTTTCAGAGGGTTTTTAATCCATCAAAATCGTAGCCATTCTTCAATGGAATTTGACAGTTTCTGGCTTGACAGATGGGCAACAATATATTTTTTGACGTCTTAAAAAGCCTTCAAATCGCTTGTTTAAAAAAAATCGGATTTTCATATGAAAAATTCTGATTTTTCAAAGGGTTTTTAATCCAACAAAATCGTAGCCATCCTTCAATGGAATTTGACAGTGTATGACTTGGCAGATGGGCAACAAACTATATTTTGACGTCTAATATATATTTAGTTTTAAATGTCACCCTTAAGTCTTTAAATCGCTTGTTTAAAAAAAAAATGGGATTTTCATAGGAAAAATTCTGATTTTTCAGAGGGTTTTTAATCCATCAAAATCGTAGCCATTCTTCAATGGAATTTGACAGTTTTTGGCTTGACAGATGGGCAACAATATATTTTTTGACGTCTTATATATATATCTTTTCAAATGTCATCCTAAAGCCTTCAAATCAATTGTTTAAAAAAAATCGTATTTTCATAGGAAAAATTTTGATTTTTCATAGGGTTTTTAATCCAACAAAATCGTAGCAATCCTTCAATGGAATTTGACAGTGTATGGCTTACAGATGGGCAACAATCTATATTTTGACGTCTTATATATATTTCGTTTCAAATGTCAACCTAAAGCCTTCAAATCGCTTGTTAAAAAAAAAATAGGATTTTCATAGGAAAAATTCTGATTTTTCAGAGGGTTTTTAATCCATCAAAATCGTAGTTATCCTTCAATGGAATTTGACAGTTTCTTGCTTACAGATGGGCAACAAACTATGTTTTGACGTCTAATATATATTTCGTTTCAAATGTCACCCCAAAGCCTTCAAATCGCTTGTTTAAAAAAAATCGGATTTTCATAGGAAAAATTCTGATTTTTCAGAGGGTTTTTAATCCATCAAAATCGTAGCCATCCTTCAATGGAATTTGACAGTTTCTGGCCTACAGATGAACAACAAACTATATTTTGACGTCTAATATATATTTCATTTCAAATATCACCTTAAAGCCTTCAAATCGCTTTTTTAAAAAAAATCGGATTTTCATAGGAAAAATTCTGATTTTTCAAAAGGTTTTTAATCCAACAAAATCGTAGCCATCCTTCAATGGAATGTGACAGTGTATGGTTTGGCAGATGGGCAACAAACTATATTTTGACGTCTAAACATAGGGATTTGACAGTGAATGGCTTGAAAAATTCTTAATTTTCAGAGGGTTTTTAATCCGTCAAAATCGTAGCCAGCCTTTAATGGAAATTGACAGTTTCTGGCTTCCAGATGGACAACAAACTATATTTTGACGTCTAATATATATTTCGTTTCAATGTCACCCTAAAGCCTTCAAATCGCTTGTTTAAAAAAAATCGGATTTTCATAGGAAAAGTTCTGATTTTTCAGAGTGTTTTTAATCTATCAAAATCGTAGCCATCATTCAATGGAATATGACAGTTTATGGCTTGACAGATGGGCAACAAACTATATTTTGACGTCTAATATATATTTCTTTTCAAATATCATCCTAAAGCCTTCAAATCGCATGTTTAAAAAAAATCGGATTTTCATAGGAAAAATTTTGATTTTTCATAGGGTTTTTAATCCAACAAAATCGTAGTAATCCTTCAATGGGATTTGACAGTGTATGGCTTACAGATGGGCAACAAACTATATTTTGACGTCTTATATATATTTCGTTTCAAATGTCACTCTAAAGCCTTCAAATCGCTTGTTTAAAAAAATCGGATTTTCATAGGAAAAATTCTGATTTTTCAGAGTGTTTTTAATTCATCAAAATCGTAGCCATCATTCAATGGAATATGACAGTTTATTGCTTGACAGATGGGCAACAAACTATTTTTTGAGGTCTAATATATACTTCTTTTCAAATATCATCCTAAAGCCTTCAAATCGCTTGTTTAAAAAAAATCGGATTATATAGGAAAAATTCAGAGGGTTTTAAATCCATCAAAATCGTAGCTATCCTTCAATGGAATTTGATAGTTTGTAGTTTTACAGATGGTGGAAGACCTATATTTTTAGGGAAGTAATCCAATTGGCCTCAAATCAATTTTTGTGAAGCAGTAAAAACCGTGAAGTTTTCTGATTTGTATCGGCATTTATATTTTATTAGTCCATTATTCCATCAATCAACTTGCAACTCGGTTTAAAGTTTTATAAAACGATTTTTTTAACCCAAATAACAAACAGTATACCTTTAGCCCGAGTCGATTTCGAAACAAAAACCGAGTTGATTAAACCGAATGCTAATAGTATTTTCTAATACTACACTTTACAAAAATTCTGATTTTTCAGAGGGTTTTTAATCCATCAAAATCGTAGCCATCCTTCAATGGAATTTGACAGTTTATGGCTTGGCAGATGGGAAACAAACTATATTTTGACGTCTAATATATATTTCGTTTTAAATGTCACCCTTAAGTCTTTAAATCGCTTGTTTAAAAAAAAAATGGGATTTTCATAGGAAAAATTCTGATTTTTCAGAGGGTTTTTAATCCATCAAAATCGTAGCCATTCCTCAATGGAATTTGACAGTTTCTGGCTTGACAGATGGGCAACAATATATTTTTTGACGTCTTAAAAAGCCTTCAAATCGCTTGTTTAAAAAAAATCGGATTTTCATATGAAAAATTCTGATTTTTCAAAGGGTTTTTAATCCAACAAAATCGTAGCCATCCTTCAATGGAATTTGACAGTGTATGACTTGGCAGATGGGCAACAAACTATATTTTGACGTCTAATATATATTTAGTTTTAAATGTCACCCTTAAGTCTTTAAATCGCTTGTTTAAAAAAAAAATGGGATTTTCATAGGAAAAATTCTGATTTTTCAGAGGGTTTTTAATCCATCAAAATCGTAGCCATTCTTCAATGGAATTTGACAGTTTCTGGCTTGACAGATGGGCAACAATATATTTTTTGACGTCTTATATATATATCTTTTCAAATGTCATTCTAAAGCCTTCAAATCAATTGTTTAAAAAAAATCGTATTTTCATAGGAAAAATTTTGATTTTTCATAGGGTTTTTAATCCAACAAAATCGTAGCAATCCTTCAATGGAATTTGACAGTGTATGGCTTACAGATGGGCAACAATCTATATTTTGACGTCTTATATATATTTCGTTTCAAATGTCAACCTAAAGCCTTCAAATCGCTTGTTAAAAAAAAAATAGGATTTTCATAGGAAAAATTCTGATTTTTCAGAGGGTTTTTAATCCATCAAAATCGTAGTTATCCTTCAATGGAATTTGACAGTTTCTTGCTTACAGATGGGCAACAAACTATGTTTTGACGTCTAATATATATTTCGTTTCAAATGTCACCCCAAAGCCTTCAAATCGCTTGTTTAAAAAAAATCGGATTTTCATAGGAAAAATTCTGATTTTTCAGAGGGTTTTTAATCCATCAAAATCGTAGCCATCCTTCAATGGAATTTGACAGTTTCTGGCCTACAGATGAACAACAAACTATATTTTGACGTCTAATATATATTTCATTTCAAATATCACCTTAAAGCCTTCAAATCGCTTTTTTAAAAAAAATCGGATTTTCATAGGAAAAATTCTGATTTTTCAAAAGGTTTTTAATCCAACAAAATCGTAGCCATCCTTCAATGGAATGTGACAGTGTATGGTTTGGCAGATGGGCAACAAACTATATTTTGACGTCTAAACATAGGGATTTGACAGTGAATGGCTTGAAAAATTCTTAATTTTCAGAGGGTTTTTAATCCGTCAAAATCGTAGCCAGCCTTTAATGGAAATTGACAGTTTCTGGCTTCCAGATGGACAACAAACTATATTTTGACGTCTAATATATATTTCGTTTCAATGTCACCCTAAAGCCTTCAAATCGCTTGTTTAAAAAAAATCGGATTTTCATAGGAAAAGTTCTGATTTTTCAGAGTGTTTTTAATCTATCAAAATCGTAGCCATCATTCAATTGAATATGACAGTTTATGGCTTGACAGATGGGCAACAAACTATATTTTGACGTCTAATATATATTTCTTTTCAAATATCATCCTAAAGCCTTCAAATCGCATGTTTAAAAAAAATCGGATTTTCATAGGAAAAATTCTGATTTTTCATAGGGTTTTTAATCCATCAAAATCGTAGTAATCCTTCAATGGGATTTGACAGTGTATGGCTTACAGATGGGCAACAAACTATATTTTGACGTCTTATATATATTTCGTTTCAAATGTCACTCTAAAGCCTTCAAATCGCTTGTTTAAAAAAATCGGATTTTCATAGGAAAAATTCTGATTTTTCAGAGTGTTTTTAATTCATCAAAATCGTAGCCATCATTCAATGGAATATGACAGTTTATTGCTTGACAGATGGGCAACAAACTATTTTTTGAGGTCTAATATATACTTCTTTTCAAATATCATCCTAAAGCCTTCAAATCGCTTGTTTAAAAAAAATCGGATTATATAGGAAAAATTCAGAGGGTTTTAAATCCATCAAAATCGTAGCTATCCTTCAATGGAATTTGATAGTTTGTAGTTTTACAGATGGTGGAAGACCTATATTTTTAGGGAAGTAATCCAATTGGCCTCAAATCAATTTTTGTGAAGCAGTAAAAACCGTGAAGTTTTCTGATTTGTATCGGCATTTATATTTTATTAGTCCATTATTCCATCAATCAACTTGCAACTCGGTTTAAAGTTTTATAAAACGATTTTTTTAACCCAAATAACAAACAGTATACCTTTAGCCCGAGTCGATTTCGAAACAAAAACCGAGTTGATTAAACCGAATGCTAATAGTATTTTCTAATACTACACTTTACAAAAATTCTGATTTTTCAGAGGGTTTTTAATCCATCAAAATCGTAGCCATCCTTCAATGGAATTTGACAGTTTATGGCTTGGCAGATGGGAAACAAACTATATTTTGACGTCTAATATATATTTCGTTTTAAATGTCACCCTTAAGTCTTTAAATCGCTTGTTTAAAAAAAAAATGGGATTTTCATAGGAAAAATTCTGATTTTTCAGAGGGTTTTTAATCCATCAAAATCGTAGCCATTCCTCAATGGAATTTGACAGTTTCTGGCTTGACAAATGGTCAACAATATATTTTTTGACGTCTTAAAAAGCCTTCAAATCGCTTAGTTAAAAAAAATCGGATTTTCATATGAAAAATTCTGATTTTTCAAAGGGTTTTTAATCCAACAAAATCGTAGCCATCCTTCAATGGAATTTGACAGTGTATGACTTGGCAGATGGGCAACAAACTATATTTTGACGTCTAATATATATTTAGTTTTAAATGTCACCCTTAAGTCTTTAAATCGCTTGTTTAAAAAAAAAATGGGATTTTCATAGGAAAAATTCTGATTTTTCAGAGGGTTTTTAATCCATCAAAATCGTAGCCATTCTTCAATGGAATTTGACAGTTTCTGGCTTGACAGATGGGCAACAATATATTTTTTGACGTCTTATATATATATCTTTTCAAATGTCATCCTAAAGCCTTCAAATCAATTGTTTAAAAAAAATCGTATTTTCATAGGAAACATTTTGATTTTTCATAGGGTTTTTAATCCAACAAAATCGTAGCAATCCTTCAATGGAATTTGACAGTGTATTGCTTACAGATGGGCAACAATCTATATTTTGACGTCTTATATATATTTCGTTTCAAATGTCAACCTAAAGCCTTCAAATCGCTTGTTAAAAAAAAAATAGGATTTTCATAGGAAAAATTCTGATTTTTCAGAGGGTTTTTAATCCATCAAAATCGTAGTTATCCTTCAATGGAATTTGACAGTTTCTTGCTTACAGATGGGCAACAAACTATGTTTTGACGTCTAATATATATTTCGTTTCAAATGTCACCCCAAAGCCTTCAAATCGCTTGTTTAAAAAAAATCGGATTTTCATAGGAAAAATTCTGATTTTTCAGAGGGTTTTTAATCCATCAAAATCGTAGCCATCCTTCAATGGAATTTGACAGTTTCTGGCCTACAGATGAACAACAAACTATATTTTGACGTCTAATATATATTTCATTTCAAATATCACCTTAAAGCCTTCAAATCGCTTTTTTAAAAAAAATCGGATTTTCATAGGAAAAATTCTGATTTTTCAAAAGGTTTTTAATCCAACAAAATCGTAGCCATCCTTCAATGGAATGTGACAGTGTATGGTTTGGCAGATGGGCAACAAACTATATTTTGACGTCTAATATATATTTCGTTACAAATGTAACCCTAAAGCCTTCAAATCGCTTGTTTAAAAAAGACCGGATTTTCATAGGAAAAATTCTGATTTTTCATAGGGTTTTTAATCCATCAAAATCGTACCAACAGTCAATGGAATATGACAGTTTATGGCGTGACAGATGGGCAACAAACTATTTTTTGACGTCTAGTATATATTTCTTTTCAAATGTCATCCTAAAGCCTTCAAATCGCTTGTTTAAAAAAAATCGGATTTTCATAGAAAAAAATCATCATTCAATGGAATATGACAGTTTATGGCTTGACAGATGGGCAACAAACTATTTTTTGACGTCTAATATATATTTCTTTTCAAATGTCATCCTAAAGCCTTCAAATCGCTTGTTTAAATAAATCGGATTTTCATAGGAAAAATTCTGATTTTTCATAGGGTTTTTAATCCCACAAAATCGTAGCAATCCTTCAATGGGATTTGACAGTAATGGCTTGAAAAATTCTGATTTTTCGGAGAGTTTTTAATGCGTCAAAATCGTAGCCATCCTTCAATGGAAATTTGACAGTTTCTGGCTTCCAGATGGACAACAAACTATATTTTGACGTCTAATATATATTTGGTTTCAAATGTCACCCTAAAGCCTTCAACTCGCTTGTTTAAAAAAAATCGGATTTTCATAGGAAAAGTTCTGATTTTTTAGAGTGTTTTTAATCTATCAAAATCGTAGCCATCATTCAATGGAATATGACAGTTTATGGCTTGACAGATGGGCAACAAACTATATTTTGACGTGTTATATATATTTCTTTTCAAATATCATCCTAAAGCCTTCAAATCGCATGTTTAAAAAAAATCGGATTTTCATAGGAAAAATTTTGATTTTTCATAGGGTTTTTAATCCAACAAAATCGTAGCAATCCTTCAATGGAATTTGACAGTGTATGGCTTACAGATGGGCAACAATCTATATTTTGACGTCTAATATATATTTCGTTCCAAATGTCACCCTAAAGCCTTCAAATCGCTTGTTTAAAAAAAATCGGATTATATAGGAAAAATTCAGAGGGTTTTAAATCCATCAAAATCGTAGCCATCCTTCAATGGAATATGACAGTTTATGGCTTGACAGATGGGCAACAAACTATATTTTAACGTCTTATATGTATTTCTTTTCAAATGTCATCCCTAAGCCCTCAAATCGCTTGTTTAAAAAAAATCGGATTATATAGGAAAAATTCAGAGGGTTTTAAGTCCATCAAAATTGTAGCTATCCTTCAATGGAATTTGATAGTTTTAAGTTTAACAGATGGTGGAAGACCTATATTTTTAGGGAAGTAATCCAATTGGCCTCAAATCATTTTTTGTGAAGCAGTAAAAACCGTGAAGATTTCTGATTTGTATCGGTATTTATATTTTATTAGTCCATTATTCCATCAATCAACTTGCAACTCGGTTTAAAGTTTTATAAAACGATTTTTTTAACCCAAATAAAAAAACAGTATACGTTTAGCCCGAGTCGATTTCGAAACAAAAACCGAGTTGATTAAACCGAATGCTAATAGTATTTTCTAATACTACACTTTACAAAATTTCTGATTTTTCAGAGGGTTTTTAATCCATCAAAATCGTAGCCATCCTTCAATGGAATTTGACAGTTTATGGCTTGGCAGATGGGAAACAAACTATGTTTTGACGTCTAATATATATTTCGTTTTAAATGTCATCCTAAAGCCTTCAAATCGCTTGTTTAAAAAAAATCGGATTTTCATATGAAAAATTCTGATTTTTCAAAGGGTTTTTAATCCATCAAAATCGTAGCCATCCTTCAATGGAATTTGACAGTGTATGGCTTGGCAGATGGGCAACAAACTATTTTTTAACCTCATATATATATTTAGTTTCAAATGTCACCCTTAAGTCTATAAATCGCTTGTTTAAAAAAAAAAATGGGATTTTCATAGGAAAAATTCTGATTTTTCAGAGGGTTTTTAATCCATCAAAATCGTAGCCATTCTTCAATGGAATTTGACAGTTTCTGGCTTGACAGATGGGCTACAATATATTTTTTGACGTCTTATATATATATCTTTTCAAATGTCATCCTAAAGCCTTCAAATCAATTGTTTAAAAAAAATCGAATTTTCATAGGAAAAATTTTGATTTTTCATAGGGTTTTTAATCCAACAAAATCGTAGCAATCCTTCAATGGAATTTGACAGTGTATGGCATACAGATGGGCAACAATCTATATTTTGAAGTCTTATATATATTTCGTTTCAAATGTCACCCTAAAGCCTTCAAATCGCTTGTTAAAAAAAAAAATAGGATTTTCATAGGAAAAATTCTGATTTTTCAGAGGGTTTTTAATCCATCAAAATCGTAGCCATCCTTCAATGGAATTTGACAGTTTCTGGCTTACAGATGGGCAACAAACTATATTTTGACGCCTAATATATATTTCGTTTCAAATATCACCTTAAAGGCTTCAAATCGCTTTTTTAAAAAAAATCGGATTTTCATAGGAAAAATTCTGATTTTTCAAAAGGTTTTTAATCCAACAAAATCGTAGCCATCCTTCAATGGAATGTGACAGTGTATGGTTTGGCAGATGGGCAACAAACTATATTTTAACGTCTAATATATATTTCGTTTCAAATGTAACCCTAAAGCCTTCAAATCGCTTGTTTAAAAAAAATCGGATTTTCATAGGAAAAATTCTGATTTTTCATAGGGTTTTTAATCCATCAAAATCGTACCAACATTCAATGGAATATGACAGTTTATGGCTTGACAGATGGGCAACAAACAATTTTTTGACGTCTAGTATATATTTCTTTTCAAATGTCATCCTAAAGCCTTCAAATCGCTTGTTTAAAAAAAATCGGATTTTCATAGAAAAAAAATCATCATTCAATGGAATATGACAGTTTATGGCTTGACAGATGGGCAACAAACTATTTTTTGACGTCTAAAATATATTTCTTTTCAAATGTCATCCTAAAGCCTTCAAGTCGCTTGTTTAAATAAATCGGATTTTCATAGGAAAAATTCTGATTTTTCATAGGGTTTTTAATCCATCAAAATCGTACCAACATTCAATGGAATATGACAGTTTATGGCTTGACAGATGGGCAACAAACTATATTTTGACGTCTAATATATATTTCTTTTCAAATATCATCCTAAAGCCTTCAAATCGCATGTTTAAAAAAAATCGGAATTTCATAGGAAAAATTTTGATTTTACATAGGGTTTTTAATCCAACAAAATCGTAGCAATCCTTCAATGGAATTTGACAGTGTATGGCTTACAGAAGGGCAACAATCTATATTTTGACGTCTAATATATATTTCGTTCCAAATGTCACCCTAAAGCCTTCAAATCGCTTGTTTAAAAAAAATCGGATTATATAGGAAAAATTCAGAGGGTTTTAAATCCATCAAAATCGTAGCCATCATTCAATGGAATATGACAGTTTATGGCTTGACAGATGGGCAACAAACTATATTTTAACGTCTTATATGTTTTTCTTTTTAAATGTCATCCCTAAGCCTTCAAATCGCTTGTTTAAACAAAATCGGATTATATAGGAAAAATTCAGAGGGTTTTAAGTCCATCAAAATCGTAGCTATCCTTCAATGGAATTTGATAGTTTTTAGTTTAACAGATGGTGGAAGACCTATATTTTTAGGGAAGTAATCCAATTGGCCTCAAATCATTTTTTGTGAAGCAGTAAAAACCGTGAAGATTTCTGATTTGTATCGGTATTTATATTTTATTAGTCCATTATTCCATCAATCAACTTGCAACTCGGTTTAAAGTTTTATAAAACGATTTTTTTAACCAAAATAACAAACAGTATACGTTAAGCCCGAGTCGATTTCGAAACAAAAACCGAGTTGATTAAACCGAATGCTAATAGTATTTTCTAATACTACCCTTTACAAAAATTCTGATTTTTCAGAGGGTTTTTAATCCATCAAAATCGTAGCCACCCTTCAATGGAATTTGACAGTTTATGGCTTGGCAGATGGAAAACAAACTATGTTTTGACGTCTAATATATATTTCGTTTTAAATGTCATCCTAAAGCCTTCAAATCGCTTGTTAAAAAAAAATCGGATTTTCATATGAAAAATTCTGATTTTTCAAAAGGTTTTTAATCCAACAAAATCGTAGCCATCCTTCAATGGAATTTGACAGTGTATGGCTTGACAGATGGGCAACAAACTATATTTTGACGTCTATTATATATTTAGTTTCAAATGTCACCCTTAAGTCTTTAAATCGCTTGTTTTAAAAAAAATAGGATTTTCAAAGGAAAAATTCTGATATTTCAGAGGGTTTTTAATCCATCAAAATCGTAGCCATCCTTCAATGGAATTTGACAGTTTATGGCTTGACAGATGAACAGCAAACTATTTTTTGACGTCTGATATATGTTTCGTTTCAAATGTCATCCTAAAGCCTTCAAATCGCTTGTTAAATAAAAATCGGATTGTCATAGAAAAAATCTGATTTTTCATAGGGTTTTTAATCCACCAAAATCGTAGCCATCCTTCAATGGAATTTGACAGTTTCTGGCTTACAGATGGGCAACAAACTATATTTTGACGTCTAATATATATTTCTTTTCAAATGTCATCCTAAAGCCTTCAAATCGCTTGTTTCAAAAAAAAAAAATAGGGTTTTCATAGGAAAAATTCAGATTTTTCAGAGGGTTTTTAATCCAACGAAATCGTAGCCATCCTTCAATGGAATTTGACAGTGTATAGCTTGACAGATGGGCAACAAACTATATTTTAACGTCTAATATATATTTAGTTTCAAATGTCACCCTTAAGCCTTCAAATCGCTTGTTTAAAAAAAATAGGATTTTCATAGGAAAAATTCTGATTTTTCAGAGGGCTTTTAATCCATCAAAATCTTAGCCATCATTCAATGGAATTTGACAGTTTATGGCTTGACAGATGGCAACAAACTATATTTTGACGTCTAATATATATTTCGTTTCAAGTGTCACCTTAAAGCTTTCAAACCGATTGTTTAAAAAAAATCGGATTTTCATAGGAAAAATTCTGATTTTTCAGAGGGTTTTTAATCCATCAAAATCGTAGCCATCATTCAATGGAATATGACAGTTTATATATTTATTTTGACGTCTAATATATATTTCTTTTCAAATATCATCCTAAAGCCTTCAAATCGCTTGTTTAAAAAAAATCGGATTTTCATAGGAAAAATTCTGATTTTTCATAGGGTTTTTAATCCAACAAAATCGTAGCCATCCTTCAATGGAATTTGACAGTGTATGGCTTACAGATGGGAAATAAACTATATTTTGACGTGTTATATATATTTCGTTTCAAATGTCACCCTAAAGCCTTCAAATCGCTCGTTTGAAAAAAATCGGATTTTCATAGGAAAAATTCTGATTTTTCAGAGTGTTTTTAATCCATCAAAATCTTAGCCATCATTCAATGGAATATGACAGTTTATGGCTTGACAGATGGGCAACAAACTATATTTTGACGTCTAATATATATTTCTTTTCAAATGTCATCCTAAAGCCTTCAAATCGCTTGTTTAAAAAAAATCGGATTATATAGGAAAAATTCAGAGGGTTTTAAATCCATCAAAATCGTAGCTATCCTTCAATGGAATTTGATAGTTTGTAGTTTTACAGATGGTGGAAGACCTATATTTTTAGGGAAGTAGTCCAATTGGCCTCAAATCATTTTTTGTGAAGCAGTAATAACCGTGAAGATTTCTGATTTGTAGCGGCATTTATATTTTATTAGTCCATTATTCCATCAATCAACTTGCAACTCGGTTTAAAGTTTTATAAAACGATTTTTTTAACCCAAATAAAAAAACAGTATACGTATAGCCCGAGTCGATTTCGAAACAAAAACCGAGTTGATTAAACCGAATGCTAATAGTATTTTCTAATACTACCCTTTACAAAAATTCTGATTTTTCAGAGGGTTTTTAATCCATCAAAATCGTAGCCATCCTTAAATGGAATTGGATAGTGTATGGCTTGACAGATGGGCAACAAACTATATTTTGACGTCTAATATATATTTATTTTCAAATGTCATCCTAAAGCCTTCAAATCGCTTGTTTCAAAAAAAAAAAAATAGGGTTTTCATAGGAAAAATTCTGATTTTTCAGAGGATTTTTAATCCAACGAAATCGTAGCCATCCTTCAATGGAATTTGACAGTGTATAGCTTGACAGATGGGCAACAAACTATATTTTGACGTCTAATATATATTTAGTTTCAAATGTCACCCTAAAGCCTTCAAATCGCTTGTTTAAAAAAAAATAGGATTTTCATAGGAAAAATTCTGATTTTTCAGAGGGCTTTTAATCCATCAAAATCTTAGCCATCATTCAATGGAATTTGACAGTTTATGGCTTGACAGATGGTCAACAAACTATATTTTGACGTCTCATATATATTTGGTTTCAAGTGTCACCTTAAAGCTTTCAAACCGATTGTTTAAAAAAATCGGATTTTCATAGGAAAAATTCTGATTTTTCAGAGGGTTTTTAATCCATCAAAATCGTAGCCATTCTTCAATGGAATGTGACAGTGTATGGTTTGACAGATGGGCAACAAACTATGTTTTGACGTCTAATATATATTTCTTTTCAAATGTAACCCTAAAGCCTACAAATCGCTTGTTTAAAAAAAATCGGATTTTCATAGGAAAAATTCTGATTTTTCATAGGGTTTTTAATCCAACAAAATCGTAGCCATCCTTCAATGGAATTTGACAGTGTATGGCTTACATATGGGCAACAAACTATATTTTGACGTGTTATATATATTTCGTTTCAAATGTCACCCTAAAGCCTTCAAATCGCTTGTTTGAAAAAAATCGGATTTTCATAGGAAAAATTCTGATTTTTCAGAGTGTTTTTAATCCATCAAAATCTTAGCCATCATTCAATGGAATGTGACAGTTTCTGGCTTACAGATGGGCAACGAACTATATTTTGACGTCTAATATATATTTTGTTTCAAATGTCACCCTAACTGGCCGAACACAATGGTGTAGCTGTAGCTGTTGCATGTAGCACTGTCAAAGTTGAAAGATACCAAAATGGTATACATCGACACAATGGGAAGCTGAAGCTGTAGTAAGAAAATTGTCTGCCGCGAAAGTTGACTCAACTTTAACTTTTGGCGACGCCACAAGCTGCATTTGAGATGACCTGGGTTTCTCACGTCATTTTTTGACTTTTCACTTTTTTTTTGGGAACGTTCAATGCATTTGAGAAGTTTTTTCTGGTATTTTAACTTCTCTATAGTCAGCTATCACACAAATTCAGTTCAAATATAAATTTCATATGCGATGAACATGCCTCGAATAAATTTACAATTTAAAACAGATGTGATGATGCGCTACATCATTGTAGACGTCCTTTGCTACATAAGTGTGCGTTTTTATTGAAAGATTATACTACAGCGATTATTGTAGCTACAGCTGCATCCCATTGTGTTCAAGGGGTAAAGCCTTCAAATCGCTTGTTTAAAAAAAATCGGATTTTCATAGGAAAAATTCTGATTTTTCATAGGGTTTTTAATCCATCAAAATCGTAGCCATCATTCAATCGAATATGACAGTTTATAGCTTGACAGATGGGCAACAAACTATATTTTGACGTCTAATATATATTTCGTTTCAAATGTCACCCTAAAGCCTTCAAATCGCTTGTTTAAAAAAATCGGATTTTCATAGGAAAAATTCTGATTTTTCAAAGGGTTTTTAATCCAACAAAATCGTAGCCATCCTTCAATGGAATGTGACAGTGTATGGTTTGACAGATGGGCAACAAACTATGTTTTGACGTCTAATATATATTTCTTTTCAAATGTAACCCTAAAGCCTACAAATCGCTTGTTTACAAAAAATCGGATTTTCATAGGAAAAATTCTGATTTTTCATAGGGTTTTTAATCCAACAAAATCGTAGCCATCCTTCAATGGAATTTGACAGTGTATGGCTTACATATGGGCAACAAACTATATTTTGACGTGTTATATATATTTCGTTTCAAATGTCACCCTAAAGCCTTCAAATCGCTTGTTTGAAAAAAATCGGATTTTCATAGGAAAAATTCTGATTTTTCAGAGTGTTTTTAATCCATCAAAATCTTAGCCATCATTCAATGGAATGTGACAGTTTATGGCTTGACAGATGGGCAACAAACTATATTTTGACGTCTAATATATATTTCTTTTCAAATGTAATCCTAAAGCCTTCAAATCGCTTGTTTAAAAAAAAATCGGATTATATAGGAAAAATTCAGAGGGTTTTAAATCCATCAAAATCGGAGCTATCCTTCAATGGAATTTGATAGTTTGTAGTTTTACAGATGGTGGAAGACCTATATTTTTAGGGAAGTAATCCAATTGGCCTCAAATCATTTTTTGTGAAGCAGTAAAAACCGTGAAGATTTCTGATTTGTATCGGCATTTATATTTTATTGGTCCATTATTCCATCAATCAACTTGCAACTCGGTTTAAAGTTTTATAAAACGATTTTTTTAACCCAAATAACAAACAGTATACGTTTAGCCCGAGTCGATTTCGAAACAAAAACCGAGTTGATTAAACCGAATGCTAATAGTATTTTCTAATACTAAAAATTTACAAAAATTCTGATTTTTCAGAGGGTTTTTAAACCATCAAACTCGTAGCCATCCTTCAATGGATTTTGACAGTTTCTGGCTTGGCAAATGGTTTAAAATGTCATCCTAAAGCCTTCAAACCGCTTGTTTAAAAAAATCGGATTTTCATAGGAAACATTCTGATTTCACATAGGCTTTTTAATCCATCAAAATCGTAGCCATCCTTCAATGGAATTTGACAGTTTATGGCTTGGCAGATGGTTTAAAATGTCATCCTAAAGCCTTCAAATCGCTTGTTTAAAAAAAATCGGATTTTCATAGGAAAAATTCTGATTTTTCAGATGGGTTTTAATCCATCAAAATCTAAGCCATCCTTCAATGGAATTTAACAGTTTCTGGCTTACAGATGGGCAACAAACTATATTTTAACGTCTAATATATAGTTCGTTTCAAATGTCACCCTAAAGCCTTCAATTCGCTTGTTTAAAAAAAATCGGATTTTCATAGGAAAAATTCTGATTTTGCAGAGTGTTTTTAATCCATCAAAATCGTAGCCATCATTCAATGGAATATGACAGTTTATGTATTTATTTTGACGTCTAATATGTATTTCTTTTCAAATATCATCCTAAAGCCTTCAAATCGCTTGTTTAAAAAAAATCGGATTTTCATAGGAAAAATTCTGATTTTTCATAGGGTTTTTAATCCAACAAAATCGTAGCCATCCTTCAATGGAATTTGACAGCTTATGGCTTACAGATGGGCAACAAACTATATTTTGACGTGTTATATATATTTCGTTTCAAATGTCACCCTAAAGCCTTCAAATCGCTCGTTTGAAAAAAATCGGGTTTTCATAGGAAAAATTCTGATTTTTCAGAGTGTTTTTAATCCATCAAAATCTTAGCCATCATTCAATGGAATTTTTTTTTTTTTTTTTTTTTATATTGAGCGCGTGCAAAAGGGGTTGTGACTACCCTTAAGATGATATACACAGCACGAGCGATTAGGTAGATTGGAGGGGATTTAAAAGGAGATACCGATGCACATTGGTTTTGAACGTCTGTAGATCACAATGGGAGGGGAAAATTGAGCTGGGTAGAGCATTCCACATTCGAGTAGTGCGACTAAAGAAAGAATCTCTGTACTTAACAGTACGTCCGAAATTGGGCTCAAGGGTAAACTGATGGGCATTCCTAGAAGCGCGAGTATTACGGTTGAATTGTTTAAGGGGAGGAATGCAACTGGCTATTTCACTAGAGCATTGTTTATGGAAATAACGGTAAAATAACGAAAGACATGAAACATTTCGACGGTGCTCAAGAGATGAGAATGTTTCCGTTATAGTTCTTTCACCTATCATTTTAAGAGCTCTCTTTTCAATTCTATCCAATAAACTCAAGTAGGTTATAGGAGCACCTGCCCAAATGTGAGAGTTATACTCAAGTTTTGGACAAATAAAGGCTTTGTAGATCACAGCCAGATCAGAAGGGGAGAAAAATTTCTTGCATCGACGGAGAAAACCTAAACACTTAGCAGCATTTTTGGCGATGTCGAATATGTGGTCGTTCCATAAAAGGTGGTCTGTGACACACATACCGAGGACTGAAAGCTTTTCGGTTTCCTCAATGCAAGTGCCACTCATGGATAGTGGCATGGGGGGTGGGTTTCGTTTTAACGAAAGTAGACAGCATTGAGTTTTTGAAGCATTAAATTCTACACGATTTTTTATTCCCCAATGGACAATGCTGTCGAGATCAGAATTTAGTGAGCTTATCATACGCTGCCGTTCAAGTTCCACATCCGAAGGACATGGATGAGAATCTGTAAACGAATATGAGAAGCTGAGGGTACTGTCGTCAGCGAAACAATTTAATGGATTAGAAGTTTCAGATAAAAGATCGTTTATGAATATAAGGAAGAGAGTCGGAGACAGAACGGAGCCCTGGGGCACACCAGCATTTATTTTGTGAATTTCAGACTTGAAACTATCCAATACAACTTGTATTGAACGGTCCGAAAGGTAATTTCTAATCCAACGAAGAAGAGATTCATCGATACCAAATGCACGCATTTTCGATAAGAGAGCTTGATGCCAAACTCTATCAAATGCCTTAGAAATATCAAGCGCAATAATCTTACTTTCTCCAAAACGATGTAAAGATTTGTGCCACTGTTCGGTGAGATATACCATCAGATCACCAGTGGACCTATTGCTACGAAAGCCGTACTGCCGGTCATTAAGAAGCTTTCGTTCTTCGAGATATTTCTTTAGCTGAAAATTAATCAGCGTTTCCATGACCTTGGAAAGAAGGGACGTAAGCGCAATTGGCCGATAGTTGGAGGGGGAAGAAGACACGCCTTTTTTAGGGACAGGCTTGTTGAAACTTTTTCCGGTTTTCCTCTGTAGGGAAAACTTTATAACTTCGGAAGCTTACTTCTCTAACCCTAATAACCTCTTTACAGCTCGAATCAAACCATGAGTTTTCTTTGCGTTTGATAGGTTTCACCCTATTCGGGATAAAATTTCTCATTCCACAAAGAATTAAGTTTGTAATCATATCTGCACTGGAATCTACGTCACTATCGAGGAAGCATAGTGACCAGTTAAAGTTCCTGAAGAAAACATTGAGACCGTCCCAGTTGGCTTTCTCATACTGCCAAACGGTTCTCTTGGGAATTTTTTCTTTAACTGTGTTTTGGTGGCACGAGAAATTCGCAGATATGACACAATGGTCTGATGTGCCTAGGGGCGATAACACACTTAAAGTGTATTTATCAGGGTCAGAGGTAAGAAACAAATCTAGAGTGTTGGCGGATTGACCTGCAACGTCAGGAATCCGAGTAGGCTCGTCGACCAGCTGAGTTAGGTTGTTTATCTCAGCAAAAATCTCGACATACCTTCCTTCGGGTGTTGTCTGACCCGAATAACGTAGCCACGAAGAATTATGTACATTGAAATCGCCCGTAACAACGATTTCACTGTGCGGAAAATGGGAAATAATTCTCTGGATGGAGTCGGATAGTGCATCGAATTCGTTGGAAGTCGAATTACTATCCAAACCAGGACTACGATAAATAAAACAAGTATGGATGATGCGCTTATGGATGGTGAATTTAAACCACATGAAATTAAAGTTCGTATTCAAACATGAACCATATTGTGGTTGAAGCTGATAAGCTACATCACTGCGAACATACACGGCGAGACCATGATGTGGAAAAAATAGAGGCACTAAGCTATAACCATGTAGGCTGAATTCCGAGTGATCGGTATTTTCCCCTACCTGGGTTTCACTTAGTGATAAAACAGCTGGCCTGTTTTTCACAGTATGGACATATGCAGCACAAAAATTCTGCCTCAGTCCCCGAATGTTGCTGTAGTCAACCCTTAATTCACCCACCATTACAATAAACAGACATAAAAAACCAAATCAGACAGTTATCTATGCTGATATCAAGTTTGGGCCCCAAATGACTTCACAGTACAATACTACTAGTGTTATGCCTAAAAAAGCAGTGTACTGATCCGCCCCTGGAAACACAAAATCAATAACAGCAATTTATCTGATATGCTTCGGCTTAGTCCATCATAAGAATTGCATGTAATGATACATACATATAGTACATATAATAACTAAGCCAAAGCACTGTGAGTGAATTGGAAAGGAGGGATTAGGAATTACCGCTGTGCTATGCCTGTTTGTGGTTTGAGCATCATAAACGTCGCTACACGGGTGCACTTTTGTTGTTGTTTTTATGCACTGCCACTTGCACTTTTTTTTTTATTTGTAACTTGTTTAAGTATGTAAGTAGTCTATTGATTCTTTTGATTTGCGCGGCGCGATTTGTGTTGATTTTGAATTTCTAATTTTTTTATTTATTATATTTTAGAGGGCAATGGATATTTTATTTATTTATTTTTTTATAATAAGCGGCAATAGGAGGAAAAAAAAACAGAATATTGCAATTGATTGGTTATTGACTAGGAAGTTCACAACGTAATTCACACTCCTACACACGTCCACTCACGGTGGGTTGCAGATCGGAACTGAATATGACAGTTTATGACTTGACAGATGGGCAAAGAACTATATTTTGACGTCTAATATATATTTAGTTTCAAATGTCATCATAAGGCCTTCAAATCGCTTGTTTAAAAAAAATCGGATTATATAGGAAAAATTCGGAGGGTTTTAAATCCATCAAAATCGTAGCTATCCTTCGACGGAATTTGAAAGTTTGTAGTTTAACAGATGGTGGAAGACCTATATTTTTAGGGAAGTAATCCAATTGGCCTCAAATCATTTTTTGTGAAGCAGTAAAAACCGTGAAGATTTCTGATTTGTATCGGCATTTATATTTTATTAGTCCATTATTCCATCAATCAACTTGCAACTAAGTTTAAAGTTTTATAAAACGATTTTTTTAACCCAAATAACAAACAGTATACGTTTAGCCCGAGTCGATTTCGAAACAAAAACCGAGTTGATTAAACCGAATGCTAATAGTATTTTCTAATACTACCCTTTACAAAATTCTGATTTTTCAGAGGGTTTTTAATCCATCAAAATCGTAGCCATCCTTCAATGGAATTTGACAGTGTATAGCTTGACAGATGGGCAACAAACTATATTTTGACGTCTAATATATATTTAGTTTCAAATAACACCCTAAAGCCTTCAAATCGCTTGTTTAAAAAAAATTGGATTTTCATAGGAAAAATTCTGATTTTTCAGAGGGCTTTTAATCCATCAAAATCGTAGCCATCATTCAATGGAATTTGACAGTTTATGGCTTGACAGATGGACAACAAACTATATTTTGACGTCTAATATATATTTCGTTTCAAGTGTCACCTTAAAGCTTTCAAACCGACTGTTTAAAAAAAATCGGATTTTCATAGGAAAAATTCTGATTTTTCAGAGGGTTTTTAATCCATCAAAATCGTAGCCATCCTTCCATGGAATTTGACAGTTTCTGGCTTACAGATGGGCAACGAACTATATTTTGACGTCTAATATATATTTCGTTTCAAATGTCACCCTAAAGCCTTCAAATCGCTTGTTTAAAAAAAAATCGGATTTTCATAGGAAAAATTCTGATTTTTCAAAGGGTTTTTAATCCAACAAAATCGTAGCCGTCCTTTAATGGAATGTGACAGTGTATGGTTTGACAGATGGGCAACAAACTATATTTTGACGTCTAATATATATTTCGTTTCAAATGTAACCCTAAAGCCTTCAAATCGCTTGTTTAGAAAAAATCGGATTTTCATATGAAAAACTCTGATTTTTCAAAGGGTTTTTAATCCAACAAAATCGTAGCCATCCTTCAATGGAATTTGACGGTGTATGGCTTGACAGATGGGCAACAAACTATTTTTTGACGTCTAATATATATTTCTTTTCAAATGTCATCCTAAAGCCTTCAAATCGCTTGTTTAAAAAAAAATCGGATTTTCATAGGAAAAATTCTGATTTTTCATAGGGTTTTTAATCCAACAAAATCGTAGCCATCCTTCAATGGGATTTGATAGTGTATGGCTTAAAAAATTCTGATTTTTCAGAGGGTTTTTGATCCATCAAAATCGTAGCCATCCTTCAATGGAAATTGACAGTTTCTGGCTTACAGATGGGCAACAAACTATATTTTGACGTCTTATATATATTTCGTTTCAAATGTCACCCTAAAGCCTTCAAATCGCTTGTTTAAAAAAAATCGGATTTTCATAGGAAAAATTCTGATTTTTCAGAGTGTTTTTAATCCATCAAAATCGTAGCCATCATTCAATGGAATAGAACAGTTTATGGCTTGACAGGTGGGCAACAAACTATATTTTGACGTCTAATATATATTTCTTTTCAAATGTCATCCTATAGCCTTCAAATCGCTTGTTTAACAAAAATCGGATTTTCATACGAAAAATTCTGATTTTTAAAGGGTTTTTAATCCAACAAAATCGTAGCCATCCTTCAATGGGATTTGACAGTGTATGGCTTGAAAAATTCTGATTTTTCAGAGGGTTTTTGATCCTTTAAAATCGTAGCCATCCTTCAATGGAAATTGACAGTTTCTGGCTTACAGATGGGCAACAAACTATATTTTGACATCTTATATATATTTCGTTTCAAATGTCACCCTAAAGCCTTCAAATCGCTTGTTAAAAAAAAATTGGATTTTCATAGGAAAAATTCTGATTTTTCAGAGCGTTTTTAATCCATCAAAATCGTAGCCATCATTCAATGGAATATGACAGTTTATGGCTTGACAGGTGGGCAACAAACTATATTTTGACGTCTAATATATATTTCTTTTCAAATGTCATCCTAAAGCCTTCAAATCGCTTGTTTAAAAAAAATCGGATTTTCATAGGAAAAATTCTGATTTTTCAGAGGGTTTTTCATCCATCAAAATCGTAGCCATCATTCAATGGAATAGAACAGTTTATGGCTTGACATGTGGGCAACAAACTATATTTTGACGTCTAATATATATTTCGTTTCAAATGTCACCCTAAAGCCTTCAAATCACTTGTTTAAAAAAAACGGATTTTCATAGGAAAAATTCTGATTTTTCAAAGGGTTTTTAATCCAACAAAATCGTAGCCATCCTTTAATGGAATGTGACAGTGTATGGTTTGACAAATGGGCAACAAACTATATTTTGACGTCTAATATATATTTCGTTTCAAATGTAACCCTAAAGCCTTCAAAGCGCTTGTTTAAAAAAATCGGATTTTCATAGGAAACATTCTGATTTTTCAAAGGGTTTTTAATCCAACAAAATCGTAGCCATCCTTCAATAGAATTTGACAGTGTATGGCTTGACAGATGGGCAACAAACTATTTTTTGACGTCTAATATATATTTCTTTTCAAATGTCATACTAAAGCCTTCAAATCGCTAGTTTAAAAAAAATCGGATTTTCATAGGAAAAATTCTGATTTTTAATAGAGTTTTTAATCCAACAAAATCGTAGCCATCCTTCAATGGGATTTGACAGTGTATGGCTTGAAAAATTCTGATTTTTCAGAGGGTTTTTGATCCATCAAAATCGTAGCCATCCTTCAAGGGAAATTGACAGTTTCTGGCTTACAGATGGGCAACAAACTATATTTTGACGTCTAATATATATTTCGTTTCAAATGTCACCCTAAAGCCTTCAAATCGCTTGTTTAAAAAAAATCGGATTTTCATAGGAAAAATTCTGATTTTTTAAAGGGTTTTTAATCCAACAAAATCGTAGCCATCCTTCAATGGAATGTGACAGTGTATGGTTTGAAAGATGGACAACAAACTATATTTTGACGTCTAATATATATTTCGTTTCAAATGTAACCATAAGGCCTTCAAATCGCTTGTTTAAAAAAAGTCGGATTTTCATAGGAAAAATTCTGATTTTTCAGAGGGTTTTTAATCCATCAAAATCGTAGCCATCGTTCAATGGAATATGACAGTTTATGGCTTGACAGATGGGCAACAAACTATTTTTTGACGTCTCATATATATTTCGTTTAAAATGTCATCCTGGAAGACCTATATTTTTAGGGAAGTAATCCAACTGGCCTCAAATCTGTCAAAATCGTAGCCATCCTTCAATAGAATTTGACAGTTTATGGCTTGGCAGATGGGAAACAAACTTTATTTTGACGTCTAATATATATTTCGTTTAAAATGTCATCCTAAAGCCTTCAAATCGCTTGTTTAAAAAAAATTGGATTTTCATAGGAAAAATTCTGATTTTTCAGAGGGTTTTTAATCCATCAAAATCGTAGCCATCCTTCAATGGAAATTGACAGTTTCTGGCTTACAGATGGGCAACAAACTATATTTTGACGTCTAATATATATTTCGTTTCAAATGTCACCCTAAAGCCTTCAAATCGCTTGTTTAATAAAAATCGGATTTTCATAGGAAAAATTCTGATTTTTCAAAGGGTTTTTAATCCAACAAAATCGTAGCCATCCTTCAATGGAATGTGACAGTGTATGGTTTGACAGATGGGCAACAAACTATATTTTGACGTCTAATATATATTTCGTTTCAAATGTCACCCTAAAGCCTTCAAAAAAATTCTGATTCTTCAGAGTGTTTTTAATCCATCAAAATCGTAGCCATCATTCAATGGAATATGACAGTTTATGGCTTGACAGGTGGGCAACAAACTATATTTTGACGTCTAATACATATTTCTTTTCAAATGTAACCATAAGGCCTTCAAATCGCTTGTTTAAAAAAAACTATATTTTGACGTCTAATATATATTTCGTTTCAAATGTAACCATAAGGCCTTCAAATCGCTTGTTTAAAAAAAATCGGATTTTCATAGGAAAAATTCTGATTTTTCAGAGGGTTTTTTAACCATCAAAATCGTAGCCATCCTTCAATGGATTTTGACAGTTTATGGCTTGGCAGATGGGAAACAAACTATATTTTGAAGTCTAATATATATTTCGTTTAAAATGTCATCCTGGAAGACCTATATTTTTAGGGAAGTAATCCAACTGGCCACAAATCTATCAAAATCGTAGCCATTCTTCAATAGAATTTGACAGTTTGTGGCTTGGCAGATGGGAAACAAACTTTATTTTGACGTCTAATATATATTTCGTTTAAAATGTCATCCTAAAGCCTTCAAATCGCTTGTTTAAAAAAAAAACGGATTTTCATAGGAAAAATTCTGATTTTTCAGAGGGTTTTTAATCCATCAAAATCGTAGCCATCCTTTAATGGAATTCGACAGTTTCTGGCTTACAGATGGGCAACAAACTATATTTTGACGTCTAATATATATTTCGTTTCAAATGTCACCCTAAAGCCTTCAAATCGCTTGTTAAAAAAAATCGGATTTTCATAGGAAAAATTCTGATTTTTCAAAGGGTTTTTAATCCAAAAAAATCGTAGCCATCCTTTAATGGAATGTGACAGTGTATGGTTTGACAGATGGGCAACAAACTATATTTTGACGTCTAATATATATTTCGTTTCAAATGTAACCCTAAAGCCTTCAAATCGCTTGTTTAAAAAAAAACTGATTTTCATAGGAAAAATTCTGATTTTTCAAAGGGTTTTTAATCCAACAAAATCGTAGCCATCCTTCAATGGAATTTGAGGGTTTTTAATCCATCAAAATCGTAGCCATCCTTTAATGGAATTCGACAGTTTCTGGCTTACAGATGGGCAACAAACTATATTTTGACGTCTAATATATATTTCGTTTCAAATGTCACCCTAAAGCCTTCAAATCGCTTGTTAAAAAAAATCGGATTTTCATAGGAAAAATTCTGATTTTTCATAGGGTTTTTAATCCAACAAAATCGTAGCCATCCTTCAATGGGATTTGACAGTGTATGGCTTGAAAAATTCTGATTTTTCAGTGGGTTTTTAATCCATCAAAATCGTAGCCATCCTTCAATGGAAATTGACAGTTTATGGCTTGACAGATGGGCAACAAACTATATTTTAACGTCTAATATATAGTTCGTTCCAAATGTCACCCTAAAGCCTTCAAATCGCTTGTTTAAAAAAAATCGGATTTTCATAGGAAGAATTCTGATTTGTCAGAGTGTTTTTAATCCATCAAAATCGTAGCCATCATTCAATGGAATATGACAGTATTTAATACGTGTAAAAGTATGCTAAGAAGATTTAAAATGTAAATTGCCATTGCCAATGTGAGCCATAGCGTGTTGAAAAAATTACTTTTATTTATATCAACAATGGGCAAGCAACAATCCAAAATAGAGAAGCCAAATGCAAACGTAATTAATGAGGTAGAATTAATCGAGCAAAATTCGAATAACGATATGTATCTAATTATAATTATTGTATTGTTGGCTGCTCATTTAGCAATAAAACTGTATGCAATGCATAAAAAGTCTTAAAAAAAAAACATATAATTTGTATAATAGAAATAATTACAACCGGTCAAGAAATAACAATGACATTACAAACAACAGCAATATAAACGTTAGAATAACACAACAGGTTACGGAAAACAAAACAACCTCAAGTACTCATTAGAAAACACGAAAAGAAGCAGTAAAATCTATAATATGATGCTAAACTTAACATCATTCGTAGCATTAAAGACTTCAGCGAATAATGATATAACATCATTTATAGTAGACACAGCTGCGGATATTTCTATAGTAAAGAAAGGACAAATTGATCAATTCAATACCTTTAAAGCATATAAGACGACAAGCATACACGGCATTGGTGAGGGAACAACTAATACCCTAGGAAAGGTTCACATCGATTTAAAATTCGAAAACCTACTGATAGGTCATGAATTTCATGTCGTTAGTGACGATTTTCCAATTCCATCCGATGGAATAATTGGGCTTGATTTTGTCAAGAGATACAATTGTACACTTTACTATGACAGAAACCAAGACTTCCTAGTACTAAGACCAGATAATTTTAACGAAATTGAAATATCAATGTCCTGCTCACCAATTAATAATGCCATAGCAATACTGGCAAGATCTGAAGTTATTAGACAGGTAAACATCAAATGCCAAGAAGGAGAAGTGCTTATACCACAACAACAACTCAAAGAGGTTATATATGTGGCAAATACAATTGCAAAAAGCACTAGAGCATTTGTCCGTGTAATAAACACAACAAATGAAGATATATTAATACACAATGTTAAATTGAAAACAGAAAGTCTAAACGATTATGAAAACCCTTCAATACAAAGCTTCCCAAGCAATGACGTTAAATTACGAAAATTGTCTAAAAATTTTCCGGCCTTCCTAAAGCCTGATTTACATAAACTCTGTTCAGAGTATATTTATATATTTGCGCTTGAAACAGATAAAATAACGTTTAATAACTTTTATAAACAAATGCTTCTGTATAATTGTAGACTGTAAAATGAAACAACCGATTATTTAAAGTCGGGAAAATGTTTGTAGAAAAACATATGCAATATATTTCCTTACACTGTACGGAATCATTGAATGATTTATGTATTTTATTAAAGGGGAACTATACATCTTAACGATTATGTCTGTACGTTATGAACTAATTAAACTATACGTTATTAACTCTGTACAATTAAACTAAACGTTATTAACTTTACAATGGAACTCGACCGATATGCATTCCTGTTACCTCCTTCGTGGATGGTCAAAAGCAAAACTGAAAACTAAAATATATAAAAAGGAGTAAGTTGGAGGAAGACTCCCAAGTTCTCTCATACTAATACCATCACAATGGTAAATTTACAACTGACTTGATACAGATACATTTTAAACCTTTTACGGATTGCATATCGGTTCGATACAGTGCCAGCAAATATGATCAATTTTTATCTTTCTTCTTTTCTTTTAAACTGTATTGATTAAGCCTTTCCTTTGCGGCTATACATATATATCTGTACATGGTATTCATATTTCTATACTTAGGTAAATATGTTCTTTACGCCTGTCTTTACTTTTCTTTTAGGATTAACAGCATGCCTAGGTGTTATTAGCACATACTCATCTGTCTTCCTTGTTCATAAGTTTCTCTGACTCTACTGGGATTACGCAAATCTTCTGAACGGGTCGACTCAGCTTCCCTGTTTCTGTCTGTACGACTACTGATCGGACTAGCCCGTCCTTGCTGACTATGAATCCGCAAACTGTACCTAGCGCCCAGTGTGTGGGTGGGAAATTTTCACTCGAAATCGTCACTATCTGCCCAATCCTTAGTTTCTCCTTCTCTCTGCGCCATTTCTTACGCTCCTGAAGAGAAGTAAGATACTCGGTACTCCATCTGTTCCAGAAGTGTTTTGTCATCATCTGGCGTTCTGTCCAGAGCTTGACGCCTACTGTACTTGGTTGGCTGCTGATATCGAATGGAATCGGAAGCATGGTTGGATTGGCTTAGAGTTGAGTATGGCTTCTATCTGTACCAAAAACGTCGACATCTGTTCATAAGATAGCTTTCTTAAACCAACGATTCTCTTGAGATGATATTTCATCGACTTCGCGGCCACTTCGTAGATACCTCCCTGATGAGGAGCAGCCGGTACCATGAAGCGCCATTCGGTGTGCTTGCTATTTAAATGGGAAAGCGCCTCTTCATCAGTCCATTTCTCTATAGCTCTTCTCAATTCGCACCCACAAAGGCCGTGCCGTTGTCACTGTACATTCTTTCACATCTGCCTCTTCTGGCTATGAAGCGTTCATAGCAGGCCATGAAGGATATAGAGGTTAAGTCGGTGATGAGATCTATGTGCACGGCCCTGGCCTTAAGGCACACGAAGACTGCGACCCAGCATTTGCTTCTGGAGATCTGATCGCCTCTTTTATCTAACATCTTTACTTCGAAAGGACCAGCGTTGTCAACGCCACAATCAAGGAATGGTTTTCCTATCTGTACTCTGTCCGCAGGTAATTCTGACATCATCTGCTGCCCTAACTTTGCACTGTGTCTGGCACATACCACGCACTTGTGCAAATAACTTCTCAGCTCGCTTCTGATCTTTGGAATCCAATATCTTTGCATGGTGATGTTTCGTGCTTCGATGTGCTTGATCCATAATTAGCCATGCTAGCCTTGATCCGTTGGGGATGACTGCAGGATGGTTCATCTCGTATCGATTATTGCTTCTATCCAAACTACCACCTACTCTTAATAGGCCCTGTACATCTAAAATCGGCTTCAGTGATTCCAGCTTACTTTTCTCTGGAAGACCTGTACGTTTTCTGAGTGATGTTATTTCTGTACCATAGCTTTCTTCTTGCGCTTTTCGCACGAGATAAGCCATTGCTCTTGCCTTCTCCTCTAGGGATGGTATCTGTACTTTACTTTTGCGTCTCTGTACTCTAATCTTAAATGTCGGATTTTTCGACCACTTGTCTATGAAGCGAATTACATAACTAACTATGCTAACTAACCTTTCCACTTTATTAGAATAATCCAATAGCGGAGAATTATGTCATGTACTCCTCAAACCTATTCATTACTGTGGTTTCATTGTTGCTACTACAACTACCTTACATTCTTGCACTACTTCTGTTGGGTTTTCTAACTCAAAACTTGACTTCGGCCAGTCTGCTCGATGTGATTTGAGCCATTCTGGGCCTTCCAGCCATAGTTTGTTGCCTATCAGCTCTGACGCCTGTACCCCTCTACTTAGCAAGTCAGCTGGATTTACCTTTGTATTAACATGGTGCCAGCATTTCGCTTCGGTATTCGATTGTGGGAGGTTTCCTGATCCAATGTAGCACTACAACCGAATCTGACCACATAAAACCTGGGGCATCTGGCCATTCCATGGATTTCCTGACCTCTACTAACAATCTCGCTTAAAGTTTAGCTGCTGCTAACTCTAACCTCGGTATCGTGATAGTCTTTAAAGGAGCTACCCTTGTCCTTGATACGAGTAACCTGACCGTACCTGTACCATCTGTACCCTCTGTACGAACATAAATAACCGCACCGTATGCTACGCTTGATGCGTCTGGAAACCCGTGAATTTGCACACCTGCAGTACCTATGTTGCCTAACCATCTATCTATACGAAAGTTCTCAAGGAATGTTATCTTATCACAATATTCCTTCCATCTCTTCTCTACATCTTTAGGAACTTAGCCGTCCCACTCTGTACCTGCTCTCCAGATATCCTGTATAATTATCTTTCCTATGATTGTAACCGGAGATATGTAACCGTTTGGGTCATATAGCTGAGCTAAGCAGCTGACAATCTTTCTCTTTGTGAGAATGCCTTCTAACTTTGATGTTTTCACCTCGTAAGTGAGTTTATCTAAACCTATCAGCCATTTTAAACCTAAGATGGATGATTTCTCTTCCCCTGAAAACACCACTGACCCCTCGTTGATGCCAGCATGGAGTTTTTTCATAACACTTTTGGAGTTGGATTTCCATTGGCATAACTCAAAACCGGCATTCTTTAACACCACATACATTTCTCTGGCTAATCTAACTGACTCACTTCGTCTGCCTCACCAGTTGTGCAATCGTCAATATAGAAATCATTCTTTATCACTCTTGTGTGGTAAACCTCTTGTGCCTCCTCAGCCGCCTGTAGCACTGAACGTACTGCGAGATGAGCTGATGATGTTAATCCGAAAGTAACTACTCTTAACCAGTATTCTTTTAGTAGATCGAATTCATTTTCTCTCCAAAAAATGCGCTGTAGATCCCACTTTTGTCTATTGAGTCTAACTTGATTAAACATTTTCTTAATGTCTGTACAAATTGCTATACGATGTCTCCTAAATCGCATGAAAATCTCATAGAGATCCTTTTGTAACTTTTCTCCTAACATCTGTACTCCGTTTAGCGATATGCCTCTATTAGTCTTACAACTTGCGTCGTAAACTATACGAAATTTCTTTTCAATGCAGTGATATAATAAACTGCATCGTCTCTACTTGGGTTTCTATCAGCTGACTGTACATGTCCTAAATTAATACTTTCTTTCATCTTCTGTACATATGTTTCTTTCGTTTGTTTATCTCGACTTAACTTTCTTTCTAAATTCATGAAACAACGTAATGCCGCCTCGCATGAACTTCCTATGCTCTTGAATTCTTCTTTCATCGGCATTTTTACCACAAACACACCATCTGGATCATGATAGTGAGTTGATAAGAAGTGCTGTTCAACAAGATCTTCTTCCTCTGAACGCCTGGAGCATAAACTCACTTCGTCCATCTCCCAAAGCCTTTTCAAAAGACTATCTAGTTGTATTTCCTCTGAATATTCAATAGCCGAACAGGCTGTATTGAATTCTTCTTTACTTGCATGAGCTGAGCCCAAAACTATAACACCTAAAGATGTTTCTAATAAAACTGTACCCCTTTTATCCTTTTTCAGTACTGTCTTGATAGACTTTGCAAAAAAATCTACTCCTAACAAAATCTCTACCGGCCCTGACCTGAAGTACTCTGGATCTGCGAACTCGCATGAAGATGTAGTGAGTAATTCTGTAGGACTGACCGAATTAGGGGGCAACATCGGCCACCATTGGCTTTCTTCTGGCAGGAACCAAAAAGGTTTAATCGCTTGATCTAAGGAATTTGACTCGTACCACGGCAGCACTTTTATGATGGCCTGGCGTGTAATTGAAAATGGAGTGCCCTTCACACCTAACAGCTTGCCTGATAATTGCTTTGTTTGAATCTTTAGCTATTTTCTTAACTTGTCCACCATTAAATTGATGTGGACTCCTGTATCGAGCATCGCTCTGAAAGGACCATGAACAAAACCATCTATTTCTAACCTTACCATAGCTGTGGGAATTAAATTTGTATCAACTTCTAAATTATTAATAAAATGAATGTAATTTTGATTATTTATTTCATATGCCTTTTTTTGCAGTATATCATCATCTACATCTGTACATATTCTTTTATTTTTATTTTTTGTGGCCATAGCCTGATTCTCTGTACTGTCTGTACAACCTATACAACTAACATTTTGCTTTACAGCTTCATATGTACGTTGACCTGTATGAACTGTACGACCTGTACGTTTGATGAATCCTGCGCGACCTTTATTCTTCCTGTACTTTGATGTTTGTCCGAGGCTCTTTTTTGGTTGTCAATCGGACTTTTTCTTATAAACTGCTCGGCTTGCCACTTTCTTCGAGCATGATGCCCCCTCATCTGCGTAGGTTAATGGTTGCACCGGCTTGATGATCTCTTTAGTGGGACATAAGAACATGTTGTGTTTGGGGGCCCCAGGGCACCTGACACATCCTCTCATATAGCAATTATTCTCCTTATGGCCCTGCTTGAGGCAGTTAGAGCATACTGCCCTTCTCTCGACAAAGTCTCTCCTAGCACGGAGTGAGAGCGCCGCGAACTCAGGACAATCCCAAATTTGGTGCTTTGCAGTGCATACTGTACATGATTTATTGTTTCTGTTACTGGGCCCGGTGAAGCGGGAAGTTGAGGCTGGTTTCTGTACTCTGTCCCTGGCGTCTTCCTTTCTCTGCTGGCTGAATAAACTTCGAGGCTCGCTTGATAAATGTGACAAAGCTGCAGCCTGTTCGTCGATGAAGGCCAAAAAGGTCGAGAGCTTAGGTTGATCTGAATCGCGTTGCAGTTCCCATTGTTTGGCTGTTTCCTGGACGAACTTTTCACACAGGATATGGATTATGAAAAATCCCAGTAGTCAACGGGTAAACCCAAAGATCTCATCTGCCTAAGGACTTCATGGGTGGTGTCTGCAATCCTCTGGAGTGCGTTAGCCGTCGGATATTCTATGTCAGGGAGCCGAAGAAGCTGCCTAATGTGCTCGCGCCCAATCAGATATTTCTTATCATAGACCTCTAGAGTCTCTACAGTTAACTGCCATTCTCCCACAGCTCGAGCAGCACGACCTACCAAGGAGCTATTCAGGTATGAGAACTTAAAGGCGGGCGAAATCTTGGGGTTGTCGTGGATAGCAGCCTTGAAAAGGTTATGAAAACCTCTCCACTTGATGTATGTCCCATCGAACTCTCCCCACGTATTCTTTAAGTCGTGCTGCTGGAACGGCATGCTGACTTCAACTTGAATTTGACGATTTTCGCCAACTGTACTGTTCGGTCTGCTTCTTGCTTCCCGGGTTGATTCCTCAATCTTTTCTTGCAATGCTGCACCAGCACTGAACAAATTGTCGCGGACTTCAGCAATTTCTGCCATTATTTTCGGCAAATCTTTCTTGCTGACCACATCTAGAGAGTCGTCAGCCAAGTTCTGGTATTTCAGCCAGTCCTCCTCTAGATTCTGGAACTCTTTCGCTTGTTTGATTGCATTGGATGCAGTCCTCGCTCTATTTGTAGACATCTGTACAAATTTAAGAAATGGATGATTAAGAATTGCTCCACTGAAAGTGGCCTGTACATCATTTATTGTATATATATTATAATGATTAATCTGTACATTGTATCTATTATTTTCTTGAACATTTTGAATTGCCTGTACTTGATAATTGTGTATTTAAACAAAAACTCACCCCTTATCGTAATGAAATAAAATGTATGCTATGTTCTGGGTAAGCTTTAAATTATTTTCTCTACAGCTAGTCTAATATAAATAATCATCTGTACTCCTCACTGCCATTAAATAATTTTTGATTGAAAACTCAATTTCAACTGCAGACACGACAATCCACGACCGCCCGCACCACAGCTGTCGTATCTTAATATTGTATAGTAGGGAATTTATAATTGCTCTTCTTCCCCCATTTAGGACTGGCCTGTACTCTTATATCTATACTGCTTACTCTTCTTACCTATCCTATACATATTGGGTGAACTAGTTACTATTAATTCTGTACTACACTCTGTCGTGTTGTTGTTTTTTTTTTTTTTATATGTTTGTATCTGTACTACTTTCTATCTGCGTTTCTTAACCGTTCATATATCTATACTGTTTATTTGTTTTGTTCTGTGACTTTCAATTTTAATGCTTGCATCTATACATAATTGTATTCTCTTTATCTAATCTGTACGGTTTATTTTCAACACTTGCCTCTATACTCTAAATAAAATTCTGCTCTACAAGCATACGTCTATATGTGTATCATTACTGTTTCGTTATATTATTATTGTTCTAACTGCGATTTCTACTTCGAATTACTCGCATCTGTACTTCTTGTGTTTACACAAAAAAAAAAACAAATGTTGCTCTTTAAACACATACTTGTATTTTTATGTGTATCTCTACTCCTTTATTTACTATTTATTATTCTGCCTGCGACGTTCATTTTCGACCGCTCGCATCTGTACTACTTGTGCTTACACATAAAGGAGAAACAAAATTTGCTCTTTAAATACATACTTGTATTATTTTGTGTATCTGTACTTTTTTTTATTTTATCATTTATTATCCTGACTGCGATGCTCATTTTCGACCACTCGCATCTGTAAGTGTCTTTACTCTATACTAGTAAACCTTTATTTCTTACATCAGCAATGTGCAGCTGTCTTCTCCTCTTATTGTGCCTATGTGCTGCGCCACTCACTATTTGTAATATAGCGAGCGCGCTGTGTGCAAGTATGCGGCCGTTGCCTCACGTTGCTATTGCTTTATGTTATAAACATGCAGCTGCACAAGGGACACGAGGAAAGAAAGAAAAAAAAAAAAAAAAAAAACTGAAATGGCTGAGCTTATGCGTTTTTGCATATCTGTATCTAACTCTGTACCTCTAAACTTTTGTTGTTATAATTTGAAGCACTCACCTTTGCGTGTTCTTAATTATTTTGTTCTTTCTGTACACTGTATATATATTTTATTCTCTTTTTATTTTTGTTGTTTGGTATAACGTGACCGCACTTGCTGACAAACTTTACACAACTGCTGACTGCTCTCTATATATTTTTGAAGAGACGCAGCAGCAGCATTGAACACAACCAATACGTGTGTGTGTGTGTGTTGCCTTACATAAAGCTGAACACTTCTCTGTACAGATCGACTGTGTGCATGGCGTACGTGACTACACAGGATAGTTACTTTTTGATTTAATTTGAACAAAAGGAACGGGAACACACAAAAAAAATCACATTATGGGGGTTGTATTCCAAGATTGCGCGAGTTGCAATTATCCGGCTCGACGTGGACCAATGTATGATTATGGACTGTAAAATGAAACAACCGAATATTTAAAGTCGGGGAAATGTTTGTAGAAAAACCCGACTAATAGAATATTTATTTAATATGCAATATATTTCTTTACACTGTACGGAATCATTGAATGATTTATGTTTTTTATTAAAGGGGAACTATACATCTTAACGATTATGTCTGTACGTTATGAACTAATTAAACTATACGTTATTAACCCTGTACAATTAAACTGTACGTTATTAACTTTACAAAGGAACTCGACCGATATGCATTCCTGTTACCTCCTTCGTGGACGGTCAAAAGCAAAACTGAAAACTAAAATATATAAAAAGTGTAAGTTGGAGGAAGGCTCTCAAGTTCTCTCATACTAATACCATCACGATGGTAAATTTACAACTGATTTAATACAGATACATTTAAATCTTTTACGGATTGCATATCGGTTCGATACAGCTTCGTTTAAAAACCGACGAGCCAACTTATATTAAAAACTTTAGAATACCGCAAAAGTGAGATCAAAAAACAGGTTGACAAATTGATACAAGACGATATAGTGGAACCATCCGCATCTGAGTACAACAATCTAATACTGTTGGTACCAAAAACATCTTTACCGGGTAACTACCAAAAACGGTGGAGATTAGTAGTGGATTATAGAAGTATAAACAAAAAACTAATTGCAGATAAATTTCCGTTGCCAAGAATAGACGATATTCTTGACCAACTAGGCAAAATTAAATATTTATCTTGCCTAGATTTAACGTCAGGATTTCATCAAATTGAATTAGATGAAAATTCGAGAGACATAACGTCATTCTCAACTGACAAAGGTTCATAACGATTCAAGCGTCTTTCCTATGGCCTAAAGATAGCACCAAACTCATTTCAAAGAATGATGACTTTAGCGTTCTTTGGTTTATCCCCGACACAAGCATTCTTATATTTGGATGATTCAGTTATATTGGGCCGTTCAGAATCACATATGTTGAAAAATTTAACCGAAGTATTCAAAACGTGTCGAAAATATAAACTAAAACTACATCCTGATAAGTGCACATTTTTGAGTCACGAAGTGACATACTCAGGTCATAAATGCACAGACCAAGGCATTCTTCCAGATGATAGCAAATTTCAGGTTATATTAGACTATCCAATACCCAAAAATGCCGATGAGGTAAAGTGATTCGTTGCATTCTGCAACTATTACAGACGATTTGTTCCGAGACTCTGTAAAAAAATATCCCTTTTGAATGGACCACAGGATGTGACAGTGCATTCCAATACCTAAAACAGTCACTATTAAGTCCTAACATTCTCGAGTATCCAGACTTCCAGAAGCAATTCTGCATAACAACTGATGCAAGCAAATACGCAAGCGGTGCTGTACTAAGTCAAGAGCACGATGGATACCAACTCCCAGTAGCATATGCTTCAAGATCGTTCACCAAAGTTTAAAGTAACAAATACACTATCGAACAAGAACTAGCTGCTATTCATTGGACAATTAAACAATTTAGACCCTACATATATGGTACTAAATTCTTGGTGAAAAGCGACCATAGAGCACTATCGTATCTATTCGCTATGAAAAACCCTTCCTCCAAATTAACACGCATGAGACTAGATCTCGAGGAATACGATTTTACTGAAGATTACTTGAGGGGAAAAGATAACTATGCAGCGGACGCATTGTCCCGCATAGATTTTAAAGAAATTCAAAGTATAAAAGCTTCAGCCAACAAAATATTAAAAGTCGCAACTAGACTGCAGTCTAATAAAAACAACGTCAAATCAGCAGCCGACAAAATAGAAAAGTCATCTTCTAAGATAAATATATATGAAGCGTTTAGGAGCAGAAGTAAGAAAAACAGTGCCCGGCTAGCTATTATAAAATGTGATCACTATAGAAATAAACAACCTTATTACTAATGGAAAAATTGACTTGCATCAATTATTTCTAAGGCTTGAAAAATTGCAAGTGATAACGGATTGAAAAAGCTGCAGCAGTCACTAAGTGACGATATTTTTGAAAAGATCCGGATCAATGAATATAAAGAACAAGGAAATAGATCTCTAAATAACCTTCGAATTGCAATAACGCCTTCAGTAATAAAAATAATAAATGATGACAAAGAAAAATGAGTATGCAAAAGTACCATGATGATCCAATCTCTAGGGGCCACTCAGGGATCACGCGTACCTTAAAAAAGATACAACACAAATATTTTTGGAAAAATATGACTAGAGATATTATAAAATACGTTAAGGGATGTGACAAATGTCAACGAAATAAGTATCAGAAAAACGTAAAAGAACCAATGATTATAGCTGATACTCCAACAACGGCATTTGATGTAGTACTGATAGATACCATTGGACCATTACCAAGATCAGAAAATGGAAATGCGTATGCAGTCACAATAATATGTGATTTAACCAAATATCTGGTATCAATACCAATCGCTGATAAAAGTGCAAAAACAATTGCGAAAGCAATCTTTGACCATTTCATACTAGTTTACGGTCCAATGAAAAAATTAATCACAGACATGGGCACCGAGTATAAAAATCAAACATGTAATGAAATATGTAAACTGCTGAAAGTAGAAAATGTCACTTCAACGGCATACCATCACCAAACATTAGGAACTGTTGAAAGAAACCACAGGACATTTAATGAGTATGTTCGGTCATACTTTTCGATAGAAAAAAACAGACTGGGACGAGTGGCTAAAATACTTCACGTATTGCTACAATACTACGCCATCAGTGGTGCATGACTATTGCCCATTTGAGTTAGTGTTTGGTAAATCTCCAAATAATTACGAATTTCTTTTGAATGCGAAAGAAGACCCCATTTATAATGTGGAAGTGTATGAAAAGGAAATAAAATTTCGACTTTAATCGGCTCATAAAAGGGCCGCAGAAGTTATAAAAAACAAAAAAAGATAAGGGAAAAGTCTTATACAACAGATATACTAATAGCTTAGATACAGCAGTAGGAGATTTAGTTCCAGTGAAACAAGTAGGACATAAGTTAGATTATATTTATAAGGGACCATTTACAGTAGTAAGCATAGAAAATAAAAACAATGTAGTCTTAGAAGACGACAACGACAAGACGACAATTGTGCACAAAGACCGAACCAGACATTACAACAACAACAAAACAAAATAATTAATTAAATTTAAAAAAAAAAAACATAAATATAAATTTAAACTCACAGTTTATTAAAGATTAAAATGTTTCAAACTATAAAAAAAAAAAATATATACCTAAAGTAAATACATTTCAAATACAAAAAAATGAAATTTAGAATTTAAGAATAAATATAGAATAAATAAAAAAAATTGAATTTAAAAATTATATATTTAAATATTATAACAACTTGAAATGAAAATTAAATTTAGAATTTAAGAATAAATTTATTTAAAATAAAAAAAGGGAGGTGCAGTGCTTGCTATCAATAACACATTCCAATCCCACGGGTAACTAAGCTGTTCATTTGAAACGACGCTGACTATTATGCTGAGTCAGTCCACGAGCAACTTATTTGCCCGTCATTGGAAACCACGCTCCATGAGTGTGGGAGCATTTTATGTAAGCGGCAAAGCTGCATGAAGACAAACAATTATCATGTTCATTTATTATTAATAAAGCATTCAAACTAAACAGAACGTGTTTTCATATCAATTGTGAAGGAAGGAGAACCTTCACAAATTTAAATTATTTTTATAATTTTTTTTTTTTTTTTGATTTTTTTTTATTAGATCCAATTAAAAAAAAGTCAAAACATTTATTAGTTTTTTTTATATAAATTTTCAAAAAGAGGTCTTTTTGCGTTTTTTTTTTTTTAAATAAATTCTTACCACACGTACACATGGAAGCTGCAGTTCACAAGAATTCCACTTCAGTATCAGCGCCAACTTTCTTAAAAAAAAAAAAAAAAAACAAATATCGCACATGCGCTCTCATATATTTTGTTCTGTCTTCTGTCAGTCGATCTCGGTCTGTTAAGCAGTGTAGACGTAATAGGCAGAATTTTTAAATAGAGTCGCGAGTACAACTTTAATTAAGCTATTTTGCAATAGTGCACAGAAATAGAGTGGCGCACCGTGGAGGGTCACCAGTTCGAGTTCCGGTTTGGGTCCAAATTTTTAGAAGCTTTTTTCACAACCGCGAAGTGGAAAATATTATTGCTTCAGACAGCAAATATATGGAAGGTGGAAAAACTGCGGGGGCATCGAAAGGTGTCCCAGCAAAGATAGGAAAGCCGACAACGGCAAAGTCAGCAGAGACAGCCAAAGATCTCACAACAACAACAACAAAAATAACTAAATCAATTAAGCCAGCAACGGCATCAAAACCGGAGACATCGAAAGATGTCCTGGCAATAGCGTCATCCGATGCCGATACGGTGCAGCCGATCACCAAAAAAAAGAGAAGAGTAAGAAGTGTACTCAACCTGGTAAAGCGCCGCTCCATTACCACAGCTGAGCTGCCAGTTAAATGGAAGGAGACGGTGCACAATACCAACAACACATCAGCGGCAGAAACAATACAAAACCAAGTGGTCACCTCGGCATCTGATGACGAGGAGATCCAATATTTGTCCGAGGGTGGAGAGGGACTATACAAATCAGGTGATAGCCAACAAATTATCGGCCTCACCTCACCAGAGGCGTCAGAGGAAGGAACTTAGGTTCAATACCTAGAGGATGAGATAGGCAAAGTGCAGGGGGCGATTGGGACTCTCCAAGCTAGGCTCGCCCCCTAATCGAAGCATTAAGAGAAAAGCAGCAAGCTCGTCGAGAGAGAAACAACAGCAGCAGAGACAACAGTAGCAGAATCAACAGCAACAGAATCAACAGCAGCAGACGCAGCCGCAGATAACCAAGAAAGAGAAAGTAAACGTTTAAGTATAGATAGGCATGCTATCCAATATCCACTGCATGACTGCGGAACACCACAAAATAATTAAAAATTTATTAAAAGTCCTCTTGAAGGGCATAGATTCCTGCACGGAACCGAAGGACCTCTTAAATGAGCTCCACCAAAAAGCGAGGGACGATCTCGACTTTATCGAGGTCAAGCCGTTTACCACAGTCCGAGCAAGACGGAAGAAGAGGAATTTGTTCATCTTCCTAGTGCAGCTCTCACCCAACAGCAAACTGGATAATTTGAGGAGTATCTCCGTCCTCAACTACCAGTGTGTAACGTGGGATAGAATAAAGAGGCGCGGTGACATGCTTCAATGCATGCGCTGCCAAAGTTTCGGCCACGCTGCAGCAAACTGCGAAATGCAGTCACGCTGCGTTAAGTGTGGTGAGAACCACATAAAATGAGGATGTAAGTTAGGTGAGGAAAGGGTCGAAGACAAGGCCCTGCTTAAATGTGCACTCTACCGGAAAGACGGACACCCTGCTCGCTATCGGGGATGTCAGATCTTTCAGGATTTAAAAAATAAAAAAGCAAAGCAAATGGAAGTAGAGAAACGCCCATTAACGCGTGCTTCCACAACAATGCCCGTTAACCCACAAATCTCTTACGCCCAAATGGCGTCAGGGAGGGGAACAGGGGTACAGCATATGCCAAAGGCAGCCCCATAGGCTCCCGTGCCTAAGGCCCCGGCGGCACAGGCGGATATTATGACCTTGTTGGTGGCCATTTTCAGGGCCAATTAACAGGTCTTCAAAAACATATCAGGGAGCATGCAAAGCGGGTAGATCATCTCTACTCGTATTTGCCAAGCTTAACGCAATTTATAGGTTAAGGGCGCGCTGCCGATGAGGCTCTTCAGGATCCTTGCTGTGAATGTAAATTCACTGGTAAGGACCGCACGTAGAGCAAATCTATTCCAATTGTTGAAAGATCAAAGTCCAGATGTGTTTATGGCCAGCCAAACTAAGCTGTACCAAAAACATAAATGGACTAATAATAATTACAATATCGTACGAAGAGATCAGCCCAACTACACTTTTGGGGGAGGAGTCACAATCTTTGTACGAAAAGGCATTAATTATATAGTTATATATAATAGTGAAGTACGCAGATTTCGGTTGCTTGAGGCGTGTATCGTATGCATTCCTCTCAAACATGGGAAGCGGATGTATGCGATTGCAGCTTATGCACCGGAATCACCTCAGCCAACTGAATTTTTAACAGAGCTCGAAAAACTTTTTCAATGCTTACAACTGAACTCGGAAGAGAATTACTAAATCAAGGACGGTGGTTTGAATACCAAACATGTAGATTGGGGAAATCAAATACAAAATCCGAGAGGTAGCCATCTATTTATTTATTTCATCAATTGATCAAGGATCTGCTGATTACAAACATAATTAAAAACATATTAAAACAAAATTTACAAATTATTTACATATTATTTACAATGAGTGCCAATGGAATATAATTATAACCAAAAAGAAATACAATAATTATTATTTTTATTTTATCAATTACATAGTTGAAGAACTTTTCTCTTAAGACAATCTCTATTCATACAAAGATCAATATCACTGTATGTCATGTTAAATAATTTTAGAGAACGCTTTATTGGTTCATTTAATTCATAATTGGTTCTATGAAGGGCAATATAAAATAATTCATCGCTGTTGCGAAAAACCCATATCGGAACATGAAAGGACATTAAGGAAACTCAGTGGACCGAATTCGATTATCAAAAACGTCTTTGACAAACAAAATACATTGGACTTGTCTGCGACACTTAAGCGCTTTTATGTCAATAAGAGAACACCTTAATTTATAATCCGGTAAAGATCCAACCCAATTAAACTTTCGCAAGGCGTACCGCGTGAATCTTTTTTGAATCCTTTCAATTCGCAATATATTATTATTATAAAAAGGTGACCAAACGACACAACAATATTCCAAAACTGGTAGAACTATAGACATAAATAAGGTCTTCAAAGTATAAGAATCCTTAAAATCGCTGGAGTTTCGTTTCAAAAAACCCAGAAGTGAATTACCTTTAGAAACAATATAGTCGATGTGAGATTTAAAGTCAAGCTTTGAATCAAAAAGCACTCCAAGATCATTAATTGAGTTTACTTGGAGAAGACTAACGTCATAGAATTTATATTGAAATTCAAGTTATGAGTATGATCTTGTTATACTAAAGATTTTACATTTAGAATAGTTTAGTTCTTAATGATTATATTCACACCACTTTAAAAAAAATTTGATATCGAATTGCATCAATAAGCAATCTGAAATTGATGATGCTGCTAAGAAGAGTTTAACATCATCAGCGTACATCAAACAATTGCAATATTCTAAAATAGAAAGCAAATCATTAGTAAAAATAATGAAAAGTAGTGGTCCCAAATGACTTCCTTGTGGAAGACCCGATACAACCTCTATAAGATTTGAGACGCAATTATCTAACTTAACAGCCTGTTTTCTGTCAGATAAATAAGATCTCAACCATTTAATGAACAGTTCATTCAATCCTAACTTTTTTAGCTTTTGCAAGAGAAGATCGTGATGAACTCGATCAAACGCTTTAACGAAATCAGTGTACAGGACATCAACTTGTCTACCGTTTTCCATATGACCACTACAAAAATTAGCAAACAGACTTAGGTTTGTACAAGTCGACCTTCCTTTTATAAAACCATGTTGTTTGGGGGATACTATTTCCTTAACAGCAAACTTTAGTCTTTAGTGACTATTTTTTCAAAAAGTCTGGGTATGGCAGACAGTTTGGAAATTGGACTGTAGTTCTTCACTAAGTGCTTAAGACCGCTCTTAAATACTGGATCTATAAAAGATATCTTCCATTCATCAATGAAAGTCCCAGTTTCAAGGGATTTATTAAAAATAAGACTCAGTACATTACAAAGTGAGGAGGAACAATTTGACAAAAGAATAGGGGGAATCATATCATAACCAGATTTTTTTGTAACGTCGATCTCTTTTAAATTTTCTAAAATTTCGTGTTCTGAAAAACTTCGTAAGGAAAAATCAATCACAGGAACAATATCAGAATAAAATCCATCAATATTTAGAATAATGTCACAGTTATATGACGTTTGAAAGAACTGAGCAAAAAGATTACAAGATGACTGAATATCAATCGATTTAAGATTCTCATATTCCATACATTAAGGAAAAGATGAACATTTTCTTTTTGAATTTAAAAATACTCAGAAAGATTTGGAATTATTTTTTATATTGGATTCAGTATTTATTATATATTGTCTATACAAAAATTTGTTGAGAAAGTCAAATTCTTTTCTCAACTGAAGAAATATTGCCCGGTCTTTGGGAAGTTTTGTCGTTTTGGAACGCTTAAAAACCTTATTTTTAGCATTCTCCAAATTTTTGTTTCTCTTATTAAACCACGGAAGCTTAAATGATTTGTTTCTAGTAAACGTAGGAACAAATCGTTCTATGCCTTCAAACAGGATACTAGCAAACATATCCTCCAATGACCCACCTTCCAAAATATCCTTCCAGTCGTCGATAGTATTATAAAAATTATTAAGTGATATAAAATCTGCATTAGCAAAATTAAAATTTTTACATTTTTCCAAGGAAGCAGATGCATAATCATAAAATTCAAAAGATAAACAAACAGCTTTATGATGAATAGAGTTGTTAAGAAGGGGAGAATCTGAAATTTCCAAGGTATGTTTTAAATCATTGTTAATGAACACTAAATCCAAAAGTCTTACCAGACAATTTTTTACATTATTAATTTCAAAGAGACTCATAGCAGAAAATGAATCAACGACTAACATCTCTACGTCTTTAATTGCATCAAAAAGGATTAAAACATGACCTTCTTCCATGTAGCACCAGTCGATGTCACCAATGTTGAAATCGCCGAGAATACAAGGGAATTGGTTAGTCGTTAATTCATTTAAAATAGCTTGAGTATTAGAAATATGCTTGGTATATAAATCTACTCCACTCATTGGACGAATACAACTTACAAAAAAATATATATCTTTAGTTTCAGCAGAATACTTTGTACTAACACAAACACAAAGTTGTTCAATTTCATCTGAGTCATCTATTAGGTTAAATTGTTGACTTCTGAAGGAAGCTCGAACTGCTATTAGCACACCTCCACCACGTTCCATTCCAGTTTTGATAGCTCGATCTTTGCGATAGACACTGAATGAAGAGTCGAAAAGTTCACATGACATGAAATTTGAATTCAACCATGTCTCAAAAATGATGATGACGTCATATTCGTGCAGTGAAGAAGATACAAAAAGTTGGTTAGTCTTAGTCCGCAAACCACCAGCATTTTGAAAATATATACGCATTTGCAGACTTTGAGACATTTACTTCACCTTGGTGTGGTCTCCCTTCTTTTGAAAATTTACAAACTTTTTTATTTGTACATGCTCAGGCCAAATTGAAGAATCCAAAGCAGCATCGAATGAACTAGCAGGGATTCCTAACTTGAAATTCACAAAACGAAACGAAGTTAAATCCGCATCTTTTTTTTTGATGAATCAATACAACGTTGAGTATATGCTCGACCTTCTGGCTACTGATAGAACTTCATTTCCAAGAAGCGGTTCCTATCTGGATCTATTGCTTAAGGACTCAAGACTGACAATTACTGACACTGTGGGTGAACGACCAAGAAACTGTTTACGAACGATACAGTACGACAGTGACCACTGCGGACTGGCTGCCGTAATTCAACTACCGAACAAACTCGTGGAGTTGGAGGAGTACGTACCGGTGCACTCTTACAATTACGATATAACTTTTTGTGGGCTATAGGTCAATAAATTAAAGATGTTATTTGATGTGCAACGTTTCGAGCATGTTTATGCTCTTCATCAGGCCTTTATTTATAAAAGTTATACATACATACATTAATATAAAAAGTATTATATATGACGTCAAGTAACTTACAAACAATATTTAAAGAATTTACGTTAAGGGAATAAACCACTCATTATAGTTACATAATAATCTCATGAAATAAAATCTATTACAAAGAAACACATTAATTAAAAAGTTTAAACTTTAAATTTGAATTTGAATTTACTGGTGGACAGGAAAAAAACCTCCATTTATCAAAACAATCACCTATACTTTAACCTGCTGTATGTTGTTGGTCGCTTAATCAGTTGGCTGTATGCGCTGCTAAGCTTTTCGCAGTCCGATCTCCGGTTGACAGCATTGTTGTTGTTATTTATGTGTAGCATCTCCAGCAACATTCTCTTTGAATAATGTTGCTCTGTTTGCAAAATCTCCACATTGTCCAAATCTGGTTTGTGTTTTTCCTGTAAACAATGGAGAGCTAATGCAGTATTTTGTGCAGCCCTGCTGTTCAAATCAGATCTATGACCAGACAGACGCTTTTTTAGTTTTTGCTTGGAGGTACCTATATAGACCGATGAACATGTTGTCTCTTTCCCACCCAAGCAATTGATCTTATAGATAATGTTGGCTTTCTCCATCTTATCCACTTTCCCTTTGATGTTAGTGAAAAGCTTGTCTTTCAGGGGATTTGCAGACTTGAAAGCAATTTTTGTTTTCGTCTTATCTCTTATAGGTGCGGTTACGATACGGTTGGAGAGGTGGGGAATGAAAAGTGCGCTCTTGTACAAAGTTACTTGTTGGGCATCAATTTTTTTGTCTTTTTCGGTTTGTTGGTAGTTTTTGATGAGCTTGTTGACAATGATGGTGGGGAAGGAATTGAATAACAGGGTGTTCCGGATAATGTTTATATTCTTCTGGTGGAAGGAAACATCGCTTATGTCGAGAACACGGTCGACAAAGTTTTGTGCCGTGTTGATAATTATTGGTTTGGGTTGTTTGGAGTGAAAATTAATAAGGCGACCTGAAGCAGTAGGTTTTTTATACCAATCGAAAATCAGTCTATCATTCCGCCTTAAAACTTTCACATCCAAATAGACTGATTTTCGATTGGTATAAAAAACCTACTGCTTCAGGTCGCCATATTAATTTTCACTCCAAACAACCCAAACCAATAATTATCAACACGGCACAAAACTTTGTCAACCGTGTTCTCGACATAAGCGATGTTTCCTTCCACCAGAAGAATATAAACATTATCCGGAACACCCTGTTATTCAATTCCTTCCCCACCATCATTGTCAACAAGCTCATCAAAAACTACCAACAAACCGAAAAAGACAAAAAAATTGATGCCCAACAAGTAACTTTGTACAAGAGCGCACTTTTCATTCCCCACCTCTCCAACCGTATCGTCACCGCACCTATAAGAGACAAGACGAAAACAAAAATTGCTTTCAAGTCTGCAAATCCCCTGAAAGACAAGCTTTTCACTAACATCAAAGGGAAAGTGGATAAGATGGAGAAAGCCAACATTATCTATAAGCTCAATTGCTTGGGTGGGAAAGAGACAACATGTTCATCGGTCTATATAGGTACCTCCAAGCAAAAACTAAAAAATCGTCTGTCTGGTCATAGATCTGATTTGAACAGCAGGGCTGCACAAAAAACTGCATTAGCTCTCCATTGTTTACAGGAAAAACAAACCAGATTTGGACAATGTGGAGATTTTGCAAACAGAGCAACATTATTCAAAGAGAATGTTGCTGGAGATGCTACACATAAATAACAACAACAATGTTGTCAACCGGAGATCGGACTGCGAAAAGCTTAGCAGCGCATACAGCCAACTGATTAAGCGACCAACAACATACAGCAGGTTAAAGTATAGGTGATTGTTTTGATAAATGGAGGTTTTTTTCATGTCCACCAGTAAATTCAAATTTAAAGTTTAAACTTTTTAATTAATGTGTTTCTTTGTAATAGATTTTATTTCATGAGATTATTATGTAACTATAATGAGTGGTTTATTCCCTTAACGTAAATTCTTTAAATATTGTTTGTAAGTTACTTGACGTCATATATAATACTTTTTATATTAATGTATGTATGTATAACTTTTATAATTTTTATAAATAAAGGCCTGATGAAGAGCATAAACATGCTCGAAACGTTGCACATCAAATAACATCTTTAATTTATTGACCTATAGCCCACAAAAAGTTATATCAATCTTTATCGATAAAAGGTCACAAATATTATACAATTTACTCTTACAATTACATTAAGACTCACTGGACACGCTTCACCAACGCCCTATCAAGCGAACTACGTACAAATAATATATCCCCACCAAATGACAGGAATTTAACTAATACGGAAATTGACGATTAATTGGAAAAAATGGACAAATAAAATACAAAGAACGCGAAGCCACAGACATGTATCACAACGCGACCATCGAAGCACTACACAGACAAGACTGAAACTCTTGTACAGACGATTTACTGACAGACACGATCTGGAGATTCGGACACTGAAGTCGTTAATTAAAAACATCAACCAACTGATCAAGGAAAACTACCGGTTGTCTATTAATTTGTATTGGGACAACAAAATTCGGGCCGTTAATTCTAGCGACCCGATGTTTCCTCAAATTAATAAAATATTTAGACGGAATGATCAGAACGAACTTCCGTGTCTTAAATTTCAGAGAACGATATAGAACAGATACGTACTTCTGATAGCAGGCATAGATCCAGAGGAAGCCGTCTAAGACGAAGACCTCTTTATAATCGAAGATCCTCGTGAGAAAGTGGAGGCTGTGGGGGCTGCTTTCCACCGATATACAACGTGAATGCTAGCATTCACATCTACCACTTCTACCTTTGAAATGTAATGACGCAATGGCGATCAGAGAATCTTGGATCCACCGGGTTCAATGAGGAACACCAATGCCAATGAGGCAAAAGTCACCATCGCCGAGCGAAGCGGGGCTAATTCCCTGTTAATTTCGAAAGTTGAGCTCCAGCTCATCTTCGCTGCATTAAAGAAAAAGAAATCAGCAGGAATCGATTGTATATCCAACGTTGTTGTTACGAATTTGATCTTCTTAGAGGATTAGCTGGCACCAAAAGTAATACTCCCAAGCTAGCTCATACAATGGGTCCTTTATTCTCCTCGTTAACAAAATTATTTAAATGCCAGTCTTTATCATCCCGATGTTATTGATGCGCGAGATACTTCTTCTATTCCCACCCTACCTGGTTGTTCTCTCGCTGAACAACCCCTTTTCGATAACGTTCCTTTTTCTCGGCCCTTTACCCCGGATTCCTTATCTCCTCATCACCCCTTTTTTCTTTTAAAAATCTAGAGATTCATGACTATAAATCTTATTAGAATAATTTATTAAATATACTGACGATTACTGTTAAAAAATACATCTTTACATTTTAAATTCAATTAAAATTCTAAACTATCTTTTAAGAGTTTAATTTTAAAATGTATATGTTTATTTAAAATAAAAAGAATTTAATGTTTAAAAATTTTATGAAAATCGTGGTATAATTCAGCCTAGCTGCGATTATCCCTTTTGGTCGGATATTGGGCAATACTTATAACAAATTTTATGTCAATAGGACATTTACGACAAGAAATTATTCACCCCTAAATTGATCGATGCAGTGGCCACCCCCTCGATTAATCTTGGTTCGATGTGGCGATCTTTATTACGCTCCTTTTTTTATGATTGAAAACACTTATAAATATTACCCGAATATTTCCCGATATCTTGCGGACTATCCTTTTTTTTATGATTTTCTAAGAAAATATATCGAAAAGAAAACAGTTTTACACTACTCACATTTAAAAATTCTAAAAGTTGGTTTCAAATGGAGTTTTTCCGGTGGTACTTTTTTTACTTCTTTGCTAATTTCAAATTCTTGGTATTCTCGCTTCTAGTGTCTCGGGTGGATTTTTTGAAAAGAAAGTACCTACCGACGGCTTTTACCAAAGAACCCTAGCTCTACCCATCAGTACTCAGACATATAAATTAGGACTTTCCAACCTTTGTTTTTTACACATCTATTCACGCAAACATAATTACGCATTATAAACGTTAATTGTATTATTGTGCGTTAATCATTATATGTGGATGTGAATATTGGTGGGCGTAATTAACGCACTTGTTGCAAACATCTTTGGGTGCGAATCGGATTCATAAGTGTCATGACACACGATCAAATCCAAATTGTCTCATGCAAGTGAGGTGCCTTTCCCCACCCATCGCAACATTCCGCAACATAACTATTCAAACATTTTGGCAAACCGCTGACAATCACTCAATTTGTGATTAAGTGTCAGCCATTATTTCACTCTTCTCTTCCTGACAAAAAGGAAAACCCTACAATCCTGTGCTTAAGCCCTACAGGTGGGTGCGAAATAGCATTACTTTTAACTAAATTGTTTACAATTGTCAACAAAACAAATAAACATAATGCAGTTGAGTCGTCGACGTCGTCGTCGTAGTTGGTAGTGGGTTTTCGGAAATTTCTTTTAAATAATTTTCTTTTTAATTATTTAGTTTCAATACAACCCATTTGGTTACAGGGCTTCGCGTTTTTCAGATAAAGCGTATCTGAAATATGCGAACGAACACACATTTCCTTTCCGCGCGGCCGGGTAGTGCATTGTGATCAGAGATCAGAGAAGTAAACAATTAGTGAAATACAAAATTGCCGGAACAGATTTCGGCTCATATATGATTGTTTACTTTAAATCGGTTCGGGTTAGTTTTAAAATGTTCGCTCTTTTTATTGTGTGCCAGCTGTTATGTTAGACGTGGGCGCGAACCCACTTACCAGAACGAAAGGATAACATCAGATAAGTTAAAAATTTTATTTATTTTTTTGAAAACGATACTTTGTTTTTTTTTCTTTTCGTTTCAGTCGTCTGGTTATTGACGAATGTCTTTGGCATGGAAAATGCCAAGAGGTTTACCAGCCCTGGATTCCAGCTCGTACATATAGTTTCCAACTACTTTTCTTACGCGGGATTTTAGGAATTTTGGAAGCACCTTGGCGTTAATTCCTTGGGCAAAATTGCTCTGGGCGAAATTGCTATGGAATACCTCCTGACCTTCACGGTAAGTGACATTCTTAGATCTTTTATTATAATTGTTTCTCGACTTAACGTATGCCCTGTCCAAATTCTCCGACAACTTCTGCCTGACCAAGGTCAATTTGAGTGCGCGGGGTGTGACCAACATTTCGGGGTCGTGTAGCGCGTTTATTTTACGTTATATCCTGTAAGTTGAACCGTGATTTATCATGTTTTGTCCGAATAAAGCATAATAGCGTTGACAATTCAGGGAATCGTGTGTATCGGAACGCAACGCACATGCTATACTAGATAGATGTAGGTACCAGTCGTTTTGTTGTTTAGAAATTAGGATTCTCAACTTGCTTAGTAGACTACGATTTACCCGCTCCGAATTGTTGGCCTGAGGCGAATATACCGCCGTTCGCACATGTTTAACGCCGTAATTGTCCAGGAAGGTTTTAAAGCCTTTGGACACAAATTGACGTCCGTTGTCGGAGTGAATTTGTTCCAGGGTCCCGAAAGTATGGAATATTTCTGATTCGAGATATTGAATCTTTGCTTTGAAAAACGTGAACTTCGAGAAATGGTCTACCACGATAAAAACGTTTATGTTTCCTCGCGCGGATACGGACCTAAAAAATCAACGTAGAGTCGTTGCATGGGCCTTTCAGTTTTTATCTGGTTGACTATCGGTGGACAAAGAATTTCATTCGGAGCCTTGACCATCTTACAGGCGTCGCAGTTTTTCATAAAAATCTTTATATCCTTTATCATTTTTGGCCAATAATATTTTGATCGCACACGAGCATAGGTTTTATCAAAACCACTATGGCAACTTAGTTTTGTGGTGTGGCACATTTCAATGCACTTTTGAGTAAGATTATCGGGAAGCCATAAGCGCCAAAGAGAATCTTCTTCGTCTACACTTCCGGTTCTGAATCTCACTCTTTGGTAAACGTATTTCTCGGAAACGACAAGGTCTGGAAGAGTGGCCTGGTTTTGGGCAATGTTCTCTCTCAAGCGGCTATATTGTTCCGAATCAAACTCAGCCGAATCTAAATCGATATCATCGCATATTAATATCGAAGAATCTCCACAAATCCCATTATCCACAGCAATTACGCCTGCCGCGATTTCCTCCATGTTCATCCTAGATAGACAATCTGGCACTACGTTTAAGGACCCTTTTCGATGTTCAATCGAGAAATCGTACCCTTGGAGTTCCAGGCTCCATCTAGCTAGTCGACCTGATAATTCCTTCATTGACATAAGCTATTTAAGGCTGGAATGGTCGGTAATGATTTCGATTTTCGCACGCTTAGTACTGCTGCGAGACATTCTTGCTCCGTGACCGTATAATTCTTCTGGGATTTGTTGAGCTTCTTCGACATGAAAGCAATGGGCTTCTCATTACTGTTCTCATCCACTTGAAAGAGAACACCGCCTACTCCTTCAGACGAAGCATCGCATTGGATAACAAAAGGTTTCGCAAAGTTAGGTTCAGCTAAAACTGGAGCCGACGAAAGAGCTGATTTAAGTCTCTCGAAAGCTTCGAGTGCTTCGGGAGTAAATTCAAATTTAGCCTTCATTTGAAGGCAGTTGGTTAAAGGAGCAGATACATCGGCATAATTTCGGATAAATCTCCTATACTAACCTGTCATGCCCAGAAACCTTCTAACTTGCCTAACGTTAGTTGGACCTGGAAAATTAACAATAGCTTCAATCTTGACCGGGTTGGTTTTCAGGTTTCCCTGACCTACGATAAAACCAAGGAATTTTATTTCTTTCATGCAAAATTTGCTTTTTTCGAGGTTGATTGTTAAATTTGCTCCACGAAGACAGGCTGCTACTTCTTTAAGGATGCGTAAATGCGATTCAAAATCCGAAGTGCAAATCAGTAAGTCGTCTAAATAGACAAACACATTATCTCGGAGATGACTATGAATTACCTGATCCATTACTCTACACAGTGTCTGTCCAGCATTACTCAAACCGAATGGCATTACCTTAAACTGGTAGAGCGGCCTACCAGGTACGGTAAAAGCTGTTTTCTCTCGGGATTTTGCGTGTAAGGGGATTTGCTAATAGGCGTCCTTTAGGTCTATCCCCGAGGTAAAGTGAGTGTCCTTTATCCGACTTAACAAACCCTCAACAAGAGGCAAGGGATACGCATCCTTAATCGTGACAGCGTTGACTTTTCGGAAATCTAAACAAAGACGGACTTTACCAGGTTTCCTCACCAGCACTACTGGGCAACTCCAGGGTGAGTAACTGACTTCTATGACTCCTAGTTCCAACATACGATTTAACTCCTTATAAACCTCGCCTTGACGAACCGGCGATAACGGGTAATGCCTAGACTTTATAGGGGCAGCGTTTCCTGTGTCAACGATATGACAACCGAGGTCAGTTTTTCCTAAACCCAGGACAACAAAGTTCGGAAATTGTCTTTTATTGTTTTCTAGTTGAAAAAGACTCTTCAGCTGAAAGTTTCATTAGCTCAGTGTCTTCTTTAAAATCTTCTTCTTTATCGAAGTCTACTTTTAACTCACTTATCTGAAGTAACAGCTGGAACCTACGCCAAAAATTCATACCAACATACAATTTTTGTGTCAAATTTGGTATAATGTAAAATGTTAATTTTTTTGAAATTCCGTTGTATTTAGTTTCTATCTGGCAATGTCCAACTATATCATGTGATTTGCCATCAGCCGTACGTACTAAATTATTGTAGGGTAGTATTTCAACCCCCAGTTTTTGGACTAACTCAAAACACCCATCACATAACACCGAGATAGATGCTCCGCTGTCAAGAAGTCCGAACACTGACTCATTATTTAAAAAGACATTAGCATACATACGACCATCCGTATCCGATGATATTATTGTTTCGATTATCTGTTTTCTAAACTTTTTCCGATTTCGATAACGACAACGAGCCTTTGGAATTTTTACACTTATCGGTTTAATGTTGGTTCCGAAAATTCGAGATCGAACCTTTTCATAGTTGCGTTTTCGCTTGTGAAGAGACTTAAGATTATGTGATTCCATCGAATGAAACTGATCAACTTCAACGTTGGACTTTTCCCTTTTTAAAATTTTGATAGGGATTAAATTGTTGTCAGCTTCATCAATGGAATTCATTTGTTTGGTGTCATTTAATATTAAGAGTGGTTCGTCGAATTCCTTGAGGAACGAACCTCCTCACTCCTCGTTTCGTCCCTCGGGAAGTTTCCCGCTTGGTGTTTACCACATTGAACCGTATTGACACCCTTTGCTCCACACAGGAAACAGAATAAATTTCTGATTGCCGATGGGCAAAAGTGATACGCGTGTCCTTTCTGATCACAATTTCAACATATACAATTTGCGGTTGAAACTATCTTTCTGGAAGAATACATAGCCGCGACTACATGTTTCTCCAATTCAACATCGGAAGAATCGTTTTCGACCGTGATTTCACTTACGGATCCATGACTAACGGCTCTTTTATTCAAAAACCGTTCAGCCTCGCGAGCCTTTTGTCGAAGCTGCTCCAAGTTCTTGACCTCAGCCGACAACAAAATCTCCCCTAACTTCTCTTTGGTATTACCCCTAATGATTTCAATCAACTTTTTATCATTAAATGGTTCCTTCAGTCGGTCGATCAAACTTGACACCGAGACATAAAAATCGTCGAAGGATTCTTTAGGACCCTGCTTTCGACACATAAGTTTCATATATATGTCGATTTCCGACTCCATTTTTCCGAACTCTTTCTTCATGGCTTCTTTTATTGAAAAAAATCCGCACTCGGATTTTTCTTCACAAAACGCCAAAACCACTTGTTCGGTCTACCTTCAAGCAAGATATGGAAATTTGCTGCGATTTGTTTATCGCAATAAGATGACGACGACTGCATCCTTCTTATCTTCCAAAGAAAGTCGGATACATTGTCGGAACCATCATATTTGACGTTCCAACGATCCAATCTACATGAACCTGAAGCACTTAACGTAGTGGAAGCACTGGAATTTCTTGGTGGAACAGCTGGGGTCGTGGTAGAGTTTTGTCTTTCGACTTGAGGAGGTTTGATTCCTTGTTGCGAAGGTAAACGCAAATCTTCCAATATTTGCAGAACATTTCCCATAAAAATGTCCATTTGCTGGAAAATCCTAACCTGGTTCTGAACCATACCAGTAAATCTTCATTTTCAGCACGATCGGCTGGCTCGCTATTACCGCCTTCACTTAAATTCCTTGGATTGTTTTCCAAATCCTGCGGACCTTCTTGATCCGCCATGATGGATGTCGAATTGGAAATAACCGATTCTAATTCTTCTGAAAAACTAAACGAGTTGTCTAAGTAACCTATCTATCGTGTTGCGGAATCTTTAGAAAAATTCTTCAAATGTTTGCTCGTTGTGAGCGTTTATATCGTCTATGTCGTCAAAAATTGAAACTCGACGACTCCTGCTCATACTTAGTTCGAACGAACTAAAAAGAAATCTCGACACTCAAAAAATCCAAATAAAATAATATATATAACTATATTTTGAAACTGCGATTCAAAATAAGGTTTAGAAAATTAATAAAAGAAATGTTTTTATAAAATAGATAAAATGTTTATAAAATTAATGTAATAAAAAAAAATATGATTTAATAAAAAGTTTATAAAAAAAATCAAAAGCGTTTCAAATAAATTTAATTGAAACTGTATTTCAAAAATTTATATTTTTTATAAAATTTACTAAGTGTATTGAAGTCCTTAGAATCTCAAAAAAACTGTTTGAGTTGTAATTTATCATAAAAATCAAAAAGGGAAGACGAGTTATGAATCCGGAAGCGATATATATGTAACTGCCGAAGATTAAAAAGGAACGTTATGTGAGCCAAAAAAAATATGTTTATATCAATACAAAAAATAAAATAAACTAGTGTTTGCTATTGTTTTTGTATTAAATTTAAGTTACAGTTTCCGAAATTTTCCAGGACAATACTTGACGATCATCATAATCATCAATGAAGACTCTGGAGATATCAAAAAAAAACTAAAAATTGAAAATTACGAAAAAAGTAAATGTTTAAAGGACCATCCAAGACAGCTACTGTATCAAGAGGTCTCTTTAAATTGTGTTTGTAAATAAAAAGTTTACCATATCCACCTGCAATTTGGGTGTTTTTTCTTCAGATGCCCAAAGACTAAGTTTTTATGGTTCTTTTGTTTGATACTTAGAAATCAATTTCAACCTCTTTGTTGCAACGCGGTACCGGGTAACCGACCTTAGTTACCGGGACCGGGGAAAGATATGGAAATCGAAATTTGTTAAGTACAAATTTGAAAAAGAAATAAATAAAAAAATAATTTTGACTCATAAATTAAACAAAACATTGTTAGCCTCACCATCTTCTGATAGCGAAACATCACGTTGGGCGCCATTTTTGTTACGAGTTTGTTCTTCTTAGAGGATTAGCTGGCACCAAAAGTAGGGCTCTCAAGCTAGCTCATACAATGGGTCCTTTATCCTCCTCGTTAACAAAATTATTTAAATGCCAGTCTTTATCATGCCGATGTTATTGATGCGCGAGATACTTCTTCTATTCCCACCCTACCTGGTTGTTCTCTCGCTGAACAACCCCTTTTCGATAACGTTCCTTTTCCTCGGCCCTTTACCCCGGATTCCTTATCTCCTCATCTCCCCTTTTTTCTTTTAAAAATCTAGAGATTCATGACTATAAATCTTATTAGAATAATTTATTAAATATACTGACGATTACTGTTAAAAAATACGCCTACATTTTAAATTCAATTAAAATTCTAAACTATCTTTTAAGAGTTTAATTTTAAAATGTATATGTTTATTTAAAATAAAAAGAATTTAATGTTTAAAAATTTTATGAAAATCGTGGTATAATTCAGCCTAGCAGCGATTATCCCTTTTGGTCGGGCAATACTTTTAACAAATTTTATGTCAATAGGACATGTACGACAAGAAATTACTCACCCCTAAATTGATCGATGCAGTGGCCACCCCCTCGATGAATCTTGGTTCGATGTGGCGATCTTTATTACGCTCCTTTTTTTATGATTGAAAACACTTATAAATATTACCACCTTTTAAACACACCAACATAATAATCTTTTGCTTTTATATATGTGATATATGTAAGTATATATATATCTATATATATTTATATATATACCCACATACATATATATATGTATACCACTTTAGATTTTAGATTAAAATTTACTTTTTTTTATGAAATAAAAACAATTTTTAGTACTTTAGAATTAGAAAATGATTGAATGATAAAAATTAAATGAATGATTAATTCAAAATTTGGATTTCAATAAAAGAACTTATATATGAAAATTTGATTTAGATTTTTCCTTTTTTCTTTTACGAGTTTAGATGATATGTTGTCTTTGGTTATGTATAAGGCTTTCAGGAATTTGAGATCTTTTCGTTCCGTTACTATCCGTTGGATTACTTTTTCTCCCTTTAAAATTGAGACCGTCAAAAAGAACTTTTAACGGCCTAACTACACACAAAAAAAAATCATCTTTAATACATTTTTTCTATCAACACCCGCTTAATTAAAAATTACCTTATTTTATAGATTGAACTTTGCATAAGCACGTATATATATATATATTGACCTTGAATGATCTTGATTATTTGTATATATGTACTTGATGGAGTGAAACCCGATCATGCGTTGATGGAATATTTCCCGAGATCTTGCGGACTATCCTTTTTTTATGATTTTCTAAGAAAATATATCGAAAAGAAACACTAAAATGCTTATTTTAGTTTTAGTTTTAGTTTTACACTACTCACATTTAAAAATTCTAAAAGTTGGTTTCAAATGGAGTTTGTCCGGTGGTACTTTCTTTTACTTCTTTGCTAATTTCAAATTCTTGGTATTCTGGCTTCTAGTGTCTCGGGTGGATTTTTTGAAAAGAAAGTACCTACCGACGGCTTTTACCAAAGAACCCTAGCTCTACCCATCAGTACTCAGACATATAAATTAGGACTTTCCAACCTTTGTCTTTTACACATCTATTCACGCAAACATAATTACGCATTATAAACGTTAATTGTATTATTGTGCGTTAATCATAATATGTGGATGTGAACATTGGTGGGCGTAATTAACGCACTTGTTGCAAACATCTTTGGTGCGAATCGGATTCATAAATGTCATGACACACGATCAACTCCAAATTGTCTCATGCAAGTGAGGTGCCTTTACCCACCCATCGCAACATTCCGCAACATGACTATTTAAACATTTTGGCAAACCGCTGACAATCACTCAATTTGTGATTAAGTGTCAGCCATTATTTCACTCTTCTCTTCCTGACAAAAAGGAAAACCCTACAATCCTGTGCTTAACCCCTACAGGTGGGTTCGAAATAGCATTACTTTTAACTAAATTGTTTACAATTGTCAACAAAACAACTCAACATAATGCAGTTGAGTGGTCGTCGTCGTCGTCGTAGTTGGTAGTGGGTTTTCGGAAATTTCTTTTAAATAATTTTCTTTTTAATTATTTAGTTTCAATACAACCCACTTGGTTACATTGTACTGCAGCACCTGCCTCAGGAAGTAGTTGACATTTATCCCACACTGTTTAACAACGCTCTGAATAATGCATTTTATCCAGGGCGGTGGAAGACGGCTGTGGTTCATCCTCTCCCGAAAAAGGGAAAGGACAAATCTAATCCGGCGAACCTCCGGTCGATAAGTCTTCTTCCGCGTATCAGTAAGGTATTTGAGAAAGTAATAAATAGAGCTCTATCCAAGTGGGCAGAGGACAACAATATCATACCGGACAATCAGTTCGGCTTTAGGGCGGGACATGACACCATTCATGCCGCATCTTAACTCGTTTCTGATGTCCAATGGAACCAATCTAAAAGACAGTGTACAGGTGCTTGTCTGGTTGACTTGGAGAAAGCCTTCGACACCGTATGGTAAGAAGGTCTCTATCTTAAGCTAGCCAGACTTTATATAAGTAAACCACTTTTATATATGCTTTCTGATATGATCAATGGTAGAAAGTTTGTTGTCAAAAGTGGCAATGTTACTTCTACCGCAACCTTCGAAACTACAAATGGTCTTCAGCAGGGAGCGGTGAACTCACCGATTCTCTTCAGTATTTACACCAGCGATCTGATAGTTAGTCTAGCCCATGCCATAGAGTATGCCGATGATGTAATTGCGTACAGAATGGCTCCAACAGTTGAGGTCATCAGGACATCACTGGCAAACAAAAGTGTAGTTAAGTACTTTGGCATCTGGATGGATCAGTATTTGTATTTCGACAGACATATAAATGCTGCTCTGACCAGAGCCAGGGGAGCTTTCGCCCTGACAAAACGGTTGTTTTTTAGCACCCGTCGTGATAGCAGGATTAAGGTGATTTACTACATGGCTCTCATCCGGCCAATGAATGCCTATGTATGCCCGGTGTGATTCAACGTTGACCCATCTCAAATTGAAAAGATTTGGGTGTTTGAGAGGCAGTGTCTTTGACGCTGCCTTGTATTACATAGAAAACACAGAATCAGAGTACAAACAATATTATTCCAACGAGGTTCTATACAATGGAGCCAACATTAACAGAATCGATAATTTTATACTCAAGCTGATTCGGGGTCACATTGCAAGAGCGATGTCCTCGGCTAATAGTTTAATTTTTTGGGCTTACTACCCCAACAACGAATACTTTGAGAGTGTGCGTTTGAGCGGTTATATTCCACCTAACGCATTCTTCTATTTAGACAGGATAGAGAGGCGGTTCCGCTAATCTACCACGTCTGCGTTAGATTTGTGGATAGGCGACTTCTTAATAGTCGAGACGTCATCGCACAAGGCGCAGCTGAGCGACTTCGATTCAGTAGGACTGTGTCTGATAGGGACCGTAGAGATAGAGTGAGAGTGAAGCAGGAGAACCAGTTTTGGTGGCTTAAGGTTGAAAATAATAATTTTTAAAGTTGACTTTGCTATAGTTATGGTCTTGGTCGACTTACATAGTTTTAGGTTTATTAGATTTAAGTAGGGGCAGTCAGGGTGGCAAAAAAAAAATTAACAAAAAAATTATAAAAAACAAAAAAAGCAAACAATAAAAAATTATAAAACAACAAATATCAAACAAAAAAAAAATCTTGACTCCTTTTGTTTTAATGTGGGGAATGTTAAAACGCCTTTACAAAAATATCAAGTTAAATATGCAAATGAATGAATGATTTTAATTTGGTGGAAAATGTCCATGTTTCTTGATTGCCAGTATTTTTTTTTTCGAAGAAACGGATACTTTTAATCTCTTGTTGGTGATTTTATTGGATTTGAACAAAAAGAAAAAAAACAATTTATAAACAATTAAATCAAGATTTGCATTTTGGTGATAATTTTATAGTGTTGTGCTGATTACAGTTATTTACAAAAAAAGAGTGCCAGTGCACTTTTATAGTGTTTGTTCTGATCGTAAGATACATTCTAAAATTAAAATAAAGAGTGTGTTCGTGTTGTGTATTCGTCCTTACATTTTATTTTATTTAAATGAAAAAATGCCTAAAACACTAAGGTTTGGAGCTCATAAAATGAAACATGGTTTAAAAAAAAGAATTATGGAAGAAGGTATGTAATTTTGTTTTAATAGTTTCACGTTTTTATGAACATGTTTTATGTTTTATCCTGCTTTTGTAGGTAGGTTTTTTCGCATACCTATCTTCGTGTTTGTAGTTTACTTCAAATGTATTTTGTCCGGTCTAGTTACTTACGATAAGACCATTCAAAACAGGTTTAAATTTGATATGGAAACTCAAGTATCATAATTCAAAAGGTTCCACCATCAACAAGCACATATATCAACTTGCTCCGATGTTTAATTGTAATCAGTCTCATGCACAAAATCTGTATCAAATTTGCAGCTCCGTATTTTACCAGCACCAGTAGAATTGGCAGCTGTTATTTTGATAAGAACTGCTTGTTTCATCAATACAATTTAGTAGATAAATAATTATTTATGAAAATATGAAGATTTAAAAGCAATAATTGCATTAAAATGGAAGCAGATCTGAAAGATTACAATGTATCCTCTATAATTAATTACAATTAAAAAACATTAATTAATGAATAAAAATTGTTGGCTACTTTATTTGTATTTTTTAGTTTATACCATTTACAGATTCACAGACACAAAAATTAATTCAAATATTATTACATTTGCCACGATCAAAATCAAATACCGCATCAAATTCTTATTTTAGCATTGAAAAACCTACCTACTAATAAAGGAAATCTTTGCCATTACTATCAGATTTGACGAACCAACAAAATTTAGGTTCTATACTCTGTTCAGATCGTATTTTCAGTACAGGGAAGATAGGGTGTTTGCCTCTCACCCTTACTTTTATGGATTTCAATAAGCTATCTCTTTTTTTATAAAGCGTTATTTTTTTCGCTTTTAAAATCAAACTGTCGTTTCGAAAGCGTGAACGGGTATTTATATCCGGGAAAATCCCATTGTTTTTTGAATGCACGCAGGTCAGGTTAAAATAAAAAAGGTGTTTTTATATGGCTTTTTCCAGGTATACTGGTATACTGTTGCATTTTTCATATAAATAAGAACCAAACAATGTTTATTGTTCCTTAAAGTTTTATTGCTTTGCTTGTGTTGTGTAATCTCAATTTTGTATGAATTTTAAGGATTAGGTTAGATTAGATTATAAGATTTATTTCTGGAAAAAGGATTAGTAATACCTTATTAGAATTTTTAGATAGGAAATAAATTTTATTTTATGAACCCTTCGTAAAATATTACAATAAACACGTAACCTTATTCTTTTTATTTTTATTTTCGTGAAGAAAAAAAAACTATTTGGCAATTCAAATTGCAGTTATTTAATGAACCGAACTCCATCAAAATCTTTCTCAAATAGTAATTCTTCCTTAAAAAAAAATATCCAACAAATATTGTATAGCAGCATTTTAACCAGGAAAAAAATAAAACGAAAAGATGTAAGCAGAAAAACTAGAAGTGAAAACACTTAAAATACATACATAAAATATAATGCTCTCAAAAGCTACTATAAAGCTATAATTCTGAAAGCTACATAGCAAAAACCAAAGAAAAAGGTATTAGAATTTCCATCCCCTGACGTATGGGAACTCTGAATCAATGTGTTGTTTTTAATTAACACGCGAGAGGCAAATTATGTGTATCTTGTTCTTTCTTGTTTCATTCGCCTCACAACGCACAACCACGGAGCAGACAGGTCATGTTGGGATGTACGTGGGTTCATGGAATATGACAAAACCAATTTCAATGAGTCAGGGGTTCTGTTTTTTATTTCACAGGCAATTTCTTAAGTTGAGTGCAATGCAAACACCAGCCAGCACGTGTAGGTAAGGTATGTTTGAAAAGGCTTTCCCATAAGGCCTGTACTAAAAATACGAACTGAACAGAGTATAGGTCAGGGGTTGTGGGTTGATCACCACTTCACTTACGCAAAGTGGTGATCAACCAACAACCCGAAATACTTTCAGACAATCTAAGATTGCCTCATTTTAATGGATATTCCCAAGTCCTCTTATAATATTTATTGTCCGTAGACAATGTCAACACAGAGAACACAAACAAAATTAACTTCTATCAAAACACACAATGGCGGTGCACACTTTACAAAGCATATGAGTGGACATAGACGATGAACTGATGAACTTGTACATGACTTTTCAACAGTTTTTTCATGGCATAATTTTCCCTATCAAGAGCAATTTTTAATTCAACGAAAGAAACTTTACTTACTTTTGATGGCGCTCACAGTCCAGGATGGGCTTCGGCCTCAATTAACAAGCCTCTTCAGCCAGCTCTGTCCCTAGCTAGCCGCTTCCAGTTGCGCACACCGAGTGCTTTGCTGCCGTCATCCACTTGTTTGCGCCACCAGTTACGGGTTCTTCCTCTGCTGCGTACCTCATCGGGGTTGGATTCGAAGACTCGTCGAGCAGGTGCGTTGCTGTGCATACGATCCACGTGCCCCAGCCATCTCAGCCGCTGTATTTTCAGCTTTTTGACCAGGTCAACGTCGCTGTATAGCCCGTATAGCTCGTCGTTGAATCTTCTCCTCCATACTCCTTCGATACACACCGGACCGAATATCACACGAAGAATCTTCCGCTCAAAGCACCCTAGCAGATTTTTATCCGAATCTTTCAGTGTCAAGCTTCTGACCCATAAAGCAGGACCGGGATGATTAGTGTCTTGTATAAAGTCTCCTTGGTTCTCTGAGAGAGGGCCTTACTACTTAAATGCCTTCTTAGACCGAAGAAACAGCGGTTGGCAAGAGTAATTCTTCGCTTGATCTCTGCACTGATGTCATTCTGCGATGTAATAGTGGAGCCCAGGTAGACAAGGTCCTTGACAACTTCGAAGTTATATATGTCCATCGTGATATTTTGCCCGAGTCGACTATGTTGAGATTCCTCTCTCGATGACAGCATATACTTCGTCTTATCCTCATTAACCGCCAATCCCATTCTAGCCGCCTCCGATTCAATGCTCGCAAATGCCCCTGCCACAGCTCGCTTCGTTCTGCCGACAATGTCTATGTCATCCGCATATGCAAGCAATTGAACGGACTTTTGATAGATTGTACCGCTGGTGTTGACATGTGCGTTGCGTACAACGGCTTTAAGAACGATATTGAATAGGTTGCACGGTAACGCGTCGCCTTGCCTCAAACCTTTCTCAACATCAAAGCAATCGGTGGTGTTCTTACTAATTTTGAGAGAGCAGCGAGATTTCTCCATCGTCATCCTGCACAGGCGGACGAGTTTGGCAGGGATGCCGAGACTCGACATGGCTCTGTATAATTCGTCTCTTTTCACGCTATCATACGTAACTTTAAAATCGATAAAAAGGTGGTGTGTATCGATCTGGAATTCCCGGGATTTTTCTAAAATCTGTCGGTATGTGAACATTTGATCGACGGTTGACTTGCTTGGCCTAAAACCGCACTGATAGGGGCCGATCAGATTGTTGACAAAAGGTTTTAAGCGGTCACACAGGATGGCCGACAAGATTTTATAAGCGACGTTTAGGAGACTAATTCCTTTGTAGTAGGTACATTTCAGAACATCTCCCTTTTTATGCATGGAGCACACTATACCGAGGTTCCATTCATCGGGCATTCTTTCATCCGACCAAATTTTGCAGATGAGCTGGTGTATGCTCCTAGCCAATTCATCTCCCGCTGATTTAAATAGTTCGGCTTGTAAGCCATCCGCACCAGCAGCCTTGTACGACTTAAGTTTGGATATCGCCAGCCGCACTTCGGTTATGTCGGGTGGACGGAATTCTTGGCCATCATCGTCCAAGTTGAATGGAACGTTCTGCCTATTAGCGGCATCTTGGCTATCTTCGCCATTAAGCAGTCTAGAGAAGTGTTCTTTCCAGATCCTCAGCACTGACTGTGTGTCTACTACCATATTCCCACTCTCATTTGTATCCTTGTAGCCGGCACTCTTTATCGAACCAGGGGTTTCGTTGTATTCGCCTAGTGAATCCCAGCACACCAGAGGCGGCACTTCTAATGGCTTGTTGACAGTGTTTCCACTGGTCCTCTGCACTTGATGCTGGTGGCGGACCTCCTGAGAGATTAAGAGTTACGTGGTCTGCAAAAGTTCTGGCGGTCTCTTGCGATTTAAGCTTCTCGACATCGAATCTTTTCAAAGCATCTGCTCTGCGTTGTCGCGTCATGGATATCCGCATACGTAGTCTAGCTACCACCAGGTAGTGATCCGAGTCAATGTTGGCCCCTCGGAACGTTCGGACGTCCAAGGTACTGGAAGCATGTCTCGCGTCTATCGCAACGTGGTCAATTTGGTTGACGGTTAGTTGATCACGCGACCGCCAAGTCCCCTTGTGAATATTGAGGTGTGGGAAGTAGGTACTTGAGATGCTGACGATTCCGCCCCGGCGCAAAGTCTGCCAGCCTGTGTCCGTTGCTGGAAGTTTTGTCGTGTAGGCTGTGTCCTCTAACTATCGAACCAAAGATGCCCTCCTTTCCGAATCTTGCGTTGAAGTCACCAAGAATGATCTTCACGTCGTACTTCGGGCACATATCATACGTTGTCTCCAGGAGATCGTAGAATGCTTCTTTGGTTGAGTCCTCTCTCCTTTCATAGGGGACGTGAACACAGATCAGAGTAATGTTCTTAAATTTGCCTTCGATGCGGATTGTGACCAGGCGCTCGCTTACACTTTGGAAGCCCAAGACTTCTTGCCTAAGACTTCCCCTTATCACAAATCCACAACCAAAGAGCCGCTGACCCTGTTCCTTCAAGCACCCGCCGTAGTAGATGTCACACGATTTCAGTCTCCGTATGCCCTCTCCATCCCATCGCACTTCCTGGATGGCTGTTACGTCAGCCTTACGCCTGTCCAGGTTCTCCACTTATTTTTCGGCTGCACGTGTTCTGTATAAGAACAGGACGTTCCACGTGCAGATCCGAAATTCATTGTCCTTGTTTCGTTTACTGGGGTCGTCAACTCTAAGATCATCCATATCCGAGGCTTATTGTTGACAAAAGAAAGGGTTGTTTTTTAAACACAAAGCAGAAAGTGGGTTCAAATCTATGAACTGAGGAAACCTCGCATGCACCCACTAAATCATTGCATGACGTTTCCTTTTATTATTTGGCTAGTGAATTGATTGAAGAATTCAGCTATAAAATTCATTGGGGACGGTATTTCCCGCTGGGAGAGTTGCACAAGCGCGCACATGCATACATTATATTTATGTGCAGAAAGAACCTCCCAGTAGGAAATATTCAAAAAATCGCTACAGAAAAATTAGCTTTTTCATCAAGGAAAAGAATTATCATCAATGAATTTTCTGGTGATTCCTCTAATGAATTTAACATGGGCTTGGCCTAGGCGGTAAGAAGGTGTACCCATTCTCGATGAAGATTTTGTAATGAAATCATCGATTACATGGAATCATGAAACTCATGAGTTCAGTTTCTTGGTGAAAAAACTGATACTTGAGATGTGATGATTTATTCAATGAAAAAGGATATATGAAATCGCTGCGCTCGTGGAATCGGCGAATTCATAACTTCGTTTTCTTGGTTGAAAATACTGTTTCCTGAGATGTGATAATTTCGTCAAAGGAAAAGGATACATGAAACCGCTGCAGTCGGGGAATCGTCGAATTTTTAACTTCTTTCCTTTGGTAACCTTAAACTGTTCGTCATTGAACAAAAAAAGACTCCATTACATTTTAAAAGTGTATTGGAAATATTATGTTAACCTACTCTTATAAATATCACTGCATGAATACACTGTGAATTTTATTTTTCCAGAAAAAGTGTAGTTTTATATATTTCTCGCAATCAACCCTCATCAACGAACCAAATTTACTTTTGGACTTACTGCATTACCATTCATGCGTAGATTCATCAAATATGGAACTTACTTGTTCTCTGTTTTTTTTTTTTTTTCTTCTCGTAAGCAGAAGAGTGGATTTACACAACGAACTCATGAACTTATGCATTACTTTACATCAGTAGAATCATCGAGTATGATTTTTTATTTGAATAACTTATGCCACTGAAATGATGCAGGACAAAATTATTGCGTTCATTTCTGTATTCATTTAAGTTTTGTTTGTTGTTGTCTATTCTCTATATTTTTTCTTGAGCACAGCACAACACGCTATTTAAATTGCAAACTGGTGACCGGCTGCATTACTTTTCATGAGTTAAATCCATTGTAGTATGTTTATGTGCACATAGTTTATGCACGTGTCAGGTGACGAATACCACTCGTCACTTGATACGTCACAATGCGACATTGTGCACATCAGCACACCAAAATCTTCCCACGATATGCAATGAACAACGTACATTGCATGTCGTGGAGGAATGCACCCATATCAAGTGACGAGTGCTATTCGTCACTTATTTTTCTTCATATATTATTCTTTTTGCTGACTCCACAAATGTGTGAATATAGAGTCAGCATAGTTTTAAGCAATATAGTTTTAAGCAGTTAAGCTTTTCATTTCATTCAATAAAGACAATTCATTCAATAAAGATATAACATGTCGACCGTGACAGGACGAACATTTTTGTGGTGTAGTTAAACCCGGCGGTGTGGATATCTTCGATTTTACTTCTTAAAAAAAAAAAAAAAATACGAAAAAATAAAGCATACAGAATTATATATTCTTAAATTAGGTCAAAAAAAAACTTATAAGAATGGTACCTTTTGTGTTTTGTGTGTATAAATTGTTTTATGGTTTGAATTCAGAAAAATATACGCCTATGAACGTTGTGAAAAAAAATAAGAAAAAAAAACAAGGATAAAACATTTATAAAATAATCAAATGTAATAATAAAATACAAAAAAAAAAACACGTGAGAAATAAAGCAAAAAGTTAAATGTAAAAAAAAAACTAAGCTGAACAAAAAAAAAAAACTGAATGCAATATCAACATAAAATGTAATTTTAAACAAATGAAATGAACTGGATTTCCAACAAAAACCAAAAAAAAAAAAAAACAACTGCCAAATAAACAATGAAAAACTAACGGTCGAAATAGCAGCATAACAGCATCTTTCGCCGAATATATCTTCAAATCATAGCTGCCTTTATAAAAATCAATCCTGCCAGGCAATATGGTTCGTCGGACTTCTCTAAAATTGAAAAGCCTGGATTTTCAGTGGAATGTTCAACTTCAAATCCCAAGTTCAAGGATTTCAGCTCATCAATCATTCAGCTTAAATCTATTTTTTTTTTTTGCATTTAAATAGAGTAGTTATATTGGCATACATAGATACAGATAATATGCTAGATATAGTATGTGATTATACGGTTGAATATCAGATATGTACATTGTACATAGGTAATTTGATCAAATAAATATTGGCAACATATTATTTTTAATTTTGAAGATAAATGTTTGTAAATTCATTATTGTCCTTTGGTTAATAGTAAGCCATTTTAAAGTATGTATCATAAATTGAAAAGTTTAATAATGAATTTTTGTTTGTGATAATTTTATAAAATTTTTATAAATTATCGTGAAAAAATGTTAATTGTTCTATTAAAGGTGAAGCACCATCTTGTAAACCTAAATTTGCTCATGTTGACATTTTTCTAATAAAAGTAAAACACTTTATATATGAAGCTTAAATCCATTGCACTAATCTGTTTATTGTACAAACCATCGAAAATCTATTACTTATTTTTTCAAAAAAAAAGTCCAATTTTATTTACTTTAAAAAAAAAAATTGATGCATTCTTCTGCCGTTCCGTTTTTTTTTTAATCAAAATATCACGATCAATCGTCTCAAATAATCTTTGCAAGTCTAGAAAAACTGCAACAAAGATTATATGGAATCTTTGCTCGGTATTGCTTCTTCTGTTTAAAGTCATTGAGGTTTAAACATTAATTTATAATGGGAGGTAAAACCTCCAAAGTAAAGGATAGCACAGCAAATGTGTTAAATGTTGTTGAAGTGATGGATACAACTCCACACTTAGAAACACAAACTATGCTCATTTCTTTATTAGTAGCCCTCACGGCAGTAAAGTTATTTCTTAAATTGTATCTGTTGTATAAGCGTACACTTAAAAAACGCTACATAAGCCGTGCAAACGACTTAGATAAAATTTAGAATGGAATGGAAAATATTAGCAATAAAAATAAACGGTTTTAAAGACAATTTCCAAAAATCTTACAAATGTATTAACAAAAATACTACAATAAAAGTAGATACGCTAAAAAACCATATTAAAATGCTTATATCCCATTACAATAGTATTGGCGATGTTTTCAACGCATACAAAAATGAATTGAAACTGATCACGAAAAAGATTGTAGGAAGCTTTTAAAAACACTTAACACTAAGTAAAAAAAAATATCAGCATTAAATGGGAAATTGAAATACGTGTCCCAGATGAATTAGAGCTTCACGCTGAGTTTAATGAAAATCAAATAGAAAGTTTGGACGAATCAAAACCAGTAGTAAATACAGAATCTGACAGTGAAATTAAAACACTGGATGAATTCCCACAACCAATTATAAAAATCAAGAAAAACATGGCCCAAACTTTAGTAGAATTTCTCAAATTGGCCTCATCACTCTTACCTGAGTTTGATGGAAAGGCAGAAAGTTTACAAAGCTTCAAAGATGCTCTTCTCCTTATTGATTCCTTAAAAGGAGCACACGAAGCATCTGCAATTAGTCTTATAAAGACCAAACTAAAGGGACATGCTAGAAATCTAATAAGTAATGAACAAACAATAGTTGTGATAGTTGAAAAGCTAAATGCAAAAGTAAAAAGAGATTCAGTAGATGTAATTTCTGCGAAATTACTAAATCTACAACAAAAAAATAAAACAGCAAATCAATATGTCCAAGAAATAGAAAAATTGACGAAGTGTTTAGAAGGAGCCTATAACAACGATGGTAAAGCTTCTGATTTAGCTGTTAAGTACAGCACAACGCTCGCTGTCAAGGCTATGACACAAAATTGTTCTATTGATAAGGTAAAACTTATAATGCAGGCTGGCACATTCAGCGATTCAGATGCGATTCAGATGCAACCGGACATTCTAATACTATTATGTTTTACAGACAAACCAATAATAATGGTTATCGTGGAAATTACCACGGAAGAGGTAATCATCACAATAATGGCTACCGCAATAACCAAAACAATAACGGGGGAAATGGCCGATCTAGAGGCAACTCTAGAGGCCGTGGTAACTCGTACCGTGGCCATAATAATAACAACCGCAATAATGTTCGAGTTGCTCAAAGTAACTCGGAAAACTCCCAAGACCCTTTAGGAAACAAAACATAAATACAAAGGTTCATGCTATCAATTTTAATCTCAATATTTTCGTGTCATTTATGAATGTATTAACTAATCAAAAACTTACATTCCTTATAGACACAGGTGCAGATATTTCACTTCTAAAAGAAGATTCTGATGTTTATCAAGACATCCAAAATGACAAGATTATAAGTATCCAAGGAATAGATTTTAATTTCATTCAATTCATTTCATTCAATAAAGACAATTCATTCAATAAAGATATTACACCACACATAATCTCTCCATCATATTTATGAATGCGTCATATAGGATTTCACCAATGAATTTTTTATTGAGGAGCATATTTCTTACTGGGCTACTGAGACTGAGCGACGCACGGCGACATGGCATGTTGCGAATGATTTTTGTATAGTTTTTTTGTTTACTATCCTTTTTTCGTTTGGAATTTGGATAGGAGAAATGAGAATATTTTATGTTTGGATGAGCGAAGGAGCTCAGCGGGAAAAATTCAAAAATTAATTGAGGAAAAATCAGCTTTTTCCTTGAGGAATGGCAGCTGCACCGTCCACTTTTCAGCTGATTCCTTTGATGGAATTAACATGGGCATGTCCTAGGCAGGAAGCACATGCTGAAAATCTGGTAAAATTCCCCACCGAAATCACTACTTCGTTGGAAGTTGTTTATTCACCAACCTAGGTGATGAAAAACATGGTGGTTGCATAATCTGTGAATTCACTACATAAATGTATGTGGTTTATTCATCAGTTCAATATTTTCGATGAAAAAGAAGAAAATTAAATAAATAGTGGATTCATTAATTCTGTTGTGTTGTGAATTTGTGATTGGTTAATTAAAATATAAAATTAAAACTTTAAATTAATGTGAAATCAATAGGTCAGTGGTTGTTGGTTAATCACTACTTCACTTATGAAAAGTGGTGATAAACCAACAACCCGAAATACTTTCACACACTCTGAGATTTCCTAATTTAAATGGAAATTCACAAGTCCTCTTATAATATTTACTGTCAGTAGACAATGTCAACACAGAGAACACAAAAAAAAACAAAAAAAAATGAACTTGTACATGACCTTTCAACAGTTTTTTCATGGCATAATTTTCCCTATCAAAAGAAATTTTTAATTCATTGAAAGAAAGGGTTTATTTTCTAAACACAGCAGAAACTGAGGAAACCTCGCATGCGCTCACTAAATCATTGCATGACATTTCCTTTTATTATTTGGCTAGTGAATTGATTGAAGAATTCAGCTATAAAATTCATTGGGGACGATATTTCCCGCTGGCAGGCGAGCTAGGTTTGCGGTTTGGTTGCGGTGGATTTTTTTTTTATTTTTTGCTTTATCATTTTACTAAATGCATGTACGGGTATAGACTGTAGACTATATGGAGAAGGAGATGTAAATATAGATGCAAAAATGTACCTACATATTTTTTGTTTGTCATGATCTTCTTATTGATAAAGAAAAAAATGTTCTTTATTAGTTATTACGTAAAATGTAAGTTTTGTTTTGAGAATTTTTAAAGAACCGGCCATTCCGACTCATTCATACGGTTGTATTGTAGTTTGGACTATAATTATGAGAAAATGTACGGAATAAATTTTTTTGAAAGTGAATAGGTAGGAAACACGTGATTTTTTGAATAATGTTCCTGCATAAAAGTAGAGTAAGAAAGCGTAAGGTTGTGTAAGGCAGGTACAAACTTGTGAATGCGCTGTGAACGATATGTACTTGGCTTAAGGCGTCAAGAAACTGGGAAGGACAAGGAAGTTTTTTTTTGTAAATAAATAGATATTTTAAATATCAAGATGGGAAAGTCGTACATACCTATCAATATTTTATTATTCTAAAAATATATTTGAGAACACTACTATATCTAAGTGTTTAAAAGTTAAAAATCGACAACCGATTTCGATGAAGTGTACAATAGACAGGGTGATTTGCATAAGGTGTGACAAATGCTAGGGCGTGTAGATCTTGAAAAAAACCTTACTTTTAAAGATATAAGCAAAAATCTAAAAAAACAAAGTCAGTTTAATTTTTCTTCTTGTTTTACCGAAGTTGTTTAGATATTTGCTTATATCATTAAAAAAGTAGATATAATTCCTAGAACCTTTTGGTTTTCAGTATTTGACTTTAAATTGGTAAGAGCATTAAATATTGGAACTAAAAAAAATACCTTATTAGAATAAGTTTTGAAAAATTTCAGTTTTAACAAAAAAAATTATGTTTTTTTTTCAAAATCTCAATCTTCACGGCCTAGCCTTAAGTCACTTTCTCATGCAAATCACCGTTCATACTTTTGTACCTATGCCATAAATTTCTGAAATATGGCGAATATCTAATATAAATTTTAGTTTTTTTATGTTTTTAGTTCAAAATATGTGGGTGTTCATAAGATTTATTTAAATTTTTAAGACGATCGGTTCAACCGTTCCCCGTTTCAAGAATTAAAAAAACATACTGAGCATCTTCACCCCGTCCACAAATCCAATAAAATCACTAACAAGAAATCAAAATTATCCTTTTCATTGAAAAATAAAAAATATACCGGATCTGATGCATTATTGAATTGCGAAGAATCACAACACAAGAGGAGAACAAATGTGCTACACTTTCTCTAAAACCTATAAAATATACCAACTATATGCAACACTATATAAGTACTCATGTGTTAAATGACATTGCACGAGGGTAAGAGGAAAGAAAAAACTTCCCCTTGGAAGTATGAAGAGAGAGGCTAGCGATCGTGTGGTTGGAAGGTGAAGGATGAGATAGTCAGTCAACTTGTAACCACAAAAAGGTGCGGTCGCTGGTCACATAAAATCGCGAATCTATTAACATTTCAGAAGCGGGATTAAGAACGCGCGTGCTGTGCAAGTTTATAAAACCCTACCTGTTGCTATTGTCCATAATAATATTAATAATAATAATAACATATTGTGTGTTTAGTTGGAGAATCAATTTCTCGCTCTCAAATTGGTCTTTGTGTCGCGCGCACGTTTTGTTTAACTTAACGTACGATTTACCATCGTCTCTGTCCGGAATCGTAACTCAAAGAAAACTCCATATTTAAGAAAAAACGTGCCGACACTCGAAAGTGATACAATTTGCTTTACTCAGTATTGTTTTTAAATCCTAACGGTTCCCAGATTGTGTCCATTGTGCTTGTTTTTAACGCTACCCTAGTGCTAGTGTAGGTACAATGTACATACAGTACCAATGTATGTAGAGGTATCAGAATAACAACGCAAATACCTAATAAAAGAAAAACAAATCTTACTCCTCACTCATTCCAGTGCTTCCAACAGTTTCCCTTGCGCTTGTACCTTACCTACCATAAATTTGTGTCAAAGTATATGTTCCCTGTTAAAAGTGCCTACAGAGCGTAGAAAAAAAAATGGAAAGAAAATACACTCTCTTTGTGGTTTGGTTGTGTCTTGTGCGTCGCGGTTGCCCGTTCTCGAATACTTTTTGTTTCTTGTGTTACTCCTCGCTCATTCCAGTGCTTCCAACAGTTCTCCTTGCGCCTGTACCTTACTTACAATAAATTTGTGTCAAAGTATTTGTTCCCTGTTAATAGCGTAGAGAAAACAATTGGCAACAAAATACATTCTCTTTTTCGTTTGGTTGCGCGGTTGTCCGTTTTCGTCTACTTTTCTGTTTCCGCGTATTGACTGGTGAATGAGCTGTAAATCTCTAAATATAATAAATGAGTGTTGTTCTCATGCGTAGCTGATTGTTGATGTTGACAAAGGAAGTAAAAAAAAAAAAAAAAAAAACAAAACAACAAACTCTTATATATGTATGTTCCTGCTGTCTGGTGAGTACACCTATATTTGTCTTGTTGTTTTATTTGTTGTTCTTCTGCATTCTCCAAAATGAGCCAGCCCACCAACAATCGTTGCCGTCGTAAGAGAAAAAGCGAAGAGTCTCGTTTAACCGAACTTCTTGATGAAGTTAAACGTCTCAAAGAAGAGAATATTCGCTTACGGGGTGGGAACATAAGATGCGAGGAGAACGTTGATGTAATCAGTGTTACTTCAACGCCACGGCCGGAGTCATTAAGAATGTCCTTAAATGAAGCAAGGGCTTTAATCAAGGAATTTGAACCAGGGGTGACGGCTGTAACTCCGACACAGTGGATCGACAGCATCGATAGATCGGCCACGATTTACGGGTGGAGTTCTCTTGAAAGCCTTTTCCTTGCAACGGCCTTGGTAAAAAGGGCAGCCAAGGGTATAGAGGTAAATTCGTGGGACTTGTTCAAAAAAGCCCTTGTTAAAGGGTTTCCAGAAAGCGTAAGCAAAAACAAATTGCTAATTGAAATATTGAAGAGGGAAAGAGCCAAGGATGAATCCATCGAGGACTATTTTTATGCTATGACTTCTATGGCTCGTCGAGCGGGGTTAGGGGAACAGGATACAATGCAGCATATAGTTTCAGGCTTAAAAGACGTCTCCCTGATTGCGGTACTTGATGCTAGAAAACCCGAGAATTTAAATGACCTTCTGCAAGAGATTAAGCTTCAGGAAGCAGCCATGGATTATAGGGAGACTAGGAAAGAATTTCAAAGGCAAGAAGGAAATCCTCCAAGGCGAGGGTATGATGAAAATTCAGAACGGCGATTGGCTCGGTATTCGCCGTATTCAAGGGAACAATCGACACGCAAATACAGTCGTTACAAGGACCCTTCCACCTCAAGTGGGATACGACCTTTTGCAGAACGCTTGTGCTACACATGCCGCAAACCGGGACACATTTCATATCAGTGTCCAAACAATAAAGTAAATGATCCAATAAATGTTGCCTAAAAAAAGCATCATGAAGCGAATTATTGAAAGGACGACAGCTAATGAGAGTTATAAGCGAGTATTCGTAGAGGGACATGAATTGGACGGCTTTATTGATCTGGGAAGCGATTGTACGACCATAAACGCTAGTGTAGCTAATGACCATAACTGGTCTCATACAGAGACTGATACGGTTTTACAGGGTTTTGGTGGTGGAAACTGCAGAGCAATAGGACAAATGATTCGGAAGGTGAAAGTTGGAACGGTGGTGCTGAGAACAAGCGTAATTGTCGTAGATGATGAAGCCCAAGACTCCTCTATTATTATCGGCAGGACATTTCTGGACCAACCAGGCATATTGGTGACGAAGACAAAGGGGTCATTAGAAGTGTCAAACATCGAAGAAAATGTTGGGCCCGTTAAACAATATCCCCAAAAAAATTATGAAACCAAAAGGGTTATGAGGATCAAACGTCAAATAACTTTGGCAGATATTAAAATAGGCGATGCGGCTACAAAAGAAGAAGTCGATCTTTTAATTGGTTTACTCAACAAATATAGGGATGGGGTGGCACTGGATATGTCGGAACTTGGACTTTCGAAGACGAACGAGATGTCCATCCAACTGAAAACGGACGAGGTCGTTCGATACAAGCCTTACCGAGTTCCGTTAGGGCAGTTGGAGGAGCTCCAAAGTATTATCAAAGAACTGAAAGCGAATCACATAATAGAGGACTCGTATTCCGAATATGCGAGTCCAGTCCTTTTAGTTAAGAAAAAGGATGGAACGTTTCGAATGTGCGTGGATTATCGGAAATTGAACTCCATCACAAAACGTAAGAATTTCCCGACACCTAATATAGAGGAACAGTTGCAAACTCTTCATGGCAGTAAAGTATTTAGCGTTTTGGACCTTATGAGCGGATACTACCAGGTTTCGATATCTGAACAATCTAGACACCTCACCGCCTTCGTGACACCTTTCGGGCATTTCCAGTTCAAACGTATGCCTTTTGGCCTTTCAGATGCTCCAGCGGAATTTATGTCAATGATAGCCGAAATAGCCTTTCCGATTGAAGAAAAGAAAATAAAAATATATGTGGACGACACCCTTTTGGCGGCAGCTACAGTTGAAGAAGGTTTGAACATACTTGCAAAATTTTTGAACGCTCTTTAGAACAGCGGACTCACACTGAACTTAAAGAAATGTGACTTTTTTCGGAAAACCATAACCTATATCGGACATTAGATAAGTTCCAATGGAATATGTCCTGGTAAGAAAAACGTGGTGGCCATTCAAGAATTTCCAACTCCAACCAACGTGACTGAGGTTAGAAGATTTTTAGGTTTAAGTGGTTTCTTCCGAAAATTCATAAATGGGTATGCCATTATAGCAAGACCCCTTCACCAGCTTTTAAGTAAGGATGTTGATTTCGTGTGGAACGATGAGCAGCGGAATGCTTTTAACGAGCTTAAGCAAAAGTTGTATTCAGAGCCTGTCTTAACATTGTATAACCCGAAGGCAGTACATGAGCTCCATACGGACGCCTCGAAGTATGGGCTTGCAGGAATTCTTATTCAGATTGGTGAAAAAGGAGTCAAACAAGCGGTTGCATATTTTAGCCGGGCAACAAATAAAACACAAGCAGTGGCCCATAGCTATGAATTAGAGGCTCTGGCGGTTGTCGAAAGCCTCGAGCGGTTCAAATATTATCTTCTAAATAAAAGATTTACGGTATTCACTGACTGCAATTCCTTGAAGCTCACTCAGGCTTAGAGAGATCTGGTGCCAAAAATTGCCCGATGGTGGCTCCACATCCAAGAGTATGACTTTGATCTCGAGTTCCGAGCCGGAAAACTAATGGAACACGTAAATGCGCTAAGTCGATCACCGGTTGAGGACTCAGTAGATGCTAGTATTGTAGGTCACCGACAAGTAATGTCAATTGGGATTCAAGAGAGCGATCGGGTAGTGACGTTGCAGAAGCAAGATCCAGAACTCATTAAGATAATCGACGCCTTACACGAGGGAACCCGCACCAGGAATTATCTTCGAAGCTTGAAGCAGGAGTTTGAACTAAAACACGGAAGGCTCTTCAAAAAAACTGAGGAAGGACCGAAGTTCGTAGTGCCTAGACCAGCACGATGGAGGGTCATAAAGTCATTACACGACGATGTTGGTCACTTAGGATTGGACAATACGGTTTCTCTTATCAATCGAACATATTGGTTTGCAAAAATGCGAACTATCTGTAAGAAGTATATTGACTGCTGCGTGGATTGCTTGTATAACAAGCGAGGACAGGACGAAATTCGATTTCCCATTGAAAAAGTTGCAGTTCCCTTTCATACGATACATATTGATCACGTAGGCCCATTTCCAAAGAGTCGACGTCAAAACTCCTGTGTCCTCGGAATCATCGACTCATTTAAAAAATATGTAATACTCAGACCACTTCGGGCAACTAACACTAGTGGTGTCATAAGGACTTTGGATGAGGTATCACAAATCTTCGGTCTTCCACTCAGAATCGTGAGCGATCGAGGTACCGCATTCACGTCAAATCTTTTTGCGAAGTACGTCACAAACAACAACATTCTTCATATAAAGACCGCAGTAAGAACTCCAAGGGCGAATGGGCAGATAGAGAGGTATTTTCGTACATTTAACTCTGCATTATCGTGCATGTCCCAGAATAAGGATGGCAAGGATTGGGATGAATGTGTGTCAGCAATTCAATGGGGACTCAATAATATTCGTCATGAGGTTACCGGGAAAACCGCCCATGAATTACTCTTCGCTTATCAACCAGCAAATAACCTGCATAATAAGCTTTGCCTCGCTCTGCAGGGTGATCTCAGTCATCAGAAACCCGATCTTGACATCGAAGAACTCCGCCAAGTTGTGGAACAACGCATGAAACAGAACCAAGAAAAGCTATCGAGTGAATTCAACAAAAAACACAAGGGACCCAAACAATATAAGCAAGGAGACTTGGTGCTTCTTAAAGCATGTCAAACAAACTACTGCCACGATATCGAGGACCCTATAAGATAGCAGATAAATAACCGAATGACAGATATAAGATTGTGGATACTGAAGAAAGCCAGGTGACTTAAAAACCGTTTCAATCAGTTTATGCTGCAGATAAGATGAAGCCTTGGGGAGAATTTGTAGACATCGTTTTTAAAGATGAAGCTACCGACGACGATGGCGAATAATTTAATTTATATTTTTTTTTAATTCCTTGTAATTACCGTATGGAATAATAATGAATAATAATTTTCTTTTTTATATATATTTTTTTGTTAAATTAACTCTTCAAAGTCTTTTTCTGATGCACATGTGTAATCAAATCTCTCAAAGTAAATTACTAATTAGTTTGTGTAACGTACTTACATATAAATTTAAGAATCTATTTAATAAAAAAAAAACATTGCAAAGGAAACTTTGTGAAGGTCAAACAGGACTCATTATTTCTTTGTAGGAGTAGGTCCTTGCATACAGTGGTGGACATCTGTGAGCAGAGCACCTGTATGGTGGGTAGATAACTGTGTGGAGAGAACCTATGTGGTGAGTAAGTATCTACTATGTAGTGAGTGTCTGTGTGACTAGCCTATGCAACTTAAACTAGGTGAAGAAGCAGCCAAAGGCTTAATAATCTCCGTGGTCCATTTTGAAACACCGTCACACGGTAACTCAGTTGTTTGTGTAAATAGAAGAACAATCTTAAGGATTCACCGGGGCGGTGAATAAAGTAGGATGGCCGAATGTTAAATGACATTGCACGAGGGAAGAAAATAATCCTTTCCCTCAGTTCACACAGGTAAGAGGAAAAAAAAAATTTCCCCTTGGAAGTATGAAGAGAGAGGCCAGCGATCGTGTGGTTGGAAGGTGAAGGATGAGATAGTCAGTCAACTTGTAACCACAAAAAGGTGCGGTCGCTGGTCACATAAAATGGCGAATCTATTTACACATGTGCAACTTACTTTTTTGCACATAGTGTTGACTGTCCTCTCACTACAACCCTTTTTCTCGCAACATTCCTAAACCACCACAAAAGACAGGCACACATACCTACTTGAAATTAATTTCTCCAGTGACACATTCATCATGTCTACCCAGCTAAAAAAAAACATTGTATTTTCAAGGCTTATTATATATCTTTGTGAGATCACGAAAAATAATTCAAGAATAGAAAAATAAAAACATGAACCTAAAATAAGTCAACAAAAAAAAAAAAAAACACAACAAAGAAATGTGACAGCGCATGTGCAATACACTTGACCACGATGACTTACTTCCCACCCTGTCTTTCAATTTTTTCTGAACCACTACCACCACTGACATGCGACAGTATGTGTCATATACTTTTTTCCACTTAGAATACTATCCACCCTCCTTCTCAAATATTCCTAATCAACCACCAAACACCGAAGTAGGTTTGTAAAAAAATAAATCACTTCTTCTCTTCATAAAAGTATTGAATTTACTATTTATATAATTTTTAATGTGCGTATATTTATTCATTACCTTAGATAATTCAAAAGAGTTATTATAAGAATGAACATCAAAAATATTAAAATTAAACCTGGGAAACCCATGACTTTGAAGTTAAAAAATGGTAATATTGCAATTTTTCTGTTAAAACACCCTGTTTATCAAGCTACACATGAACTCAAAAGGATTCTCTGTATGCCCGAATTCATGTTCTATAATCTTTCTTTTACTTCATTGAAAAAAAAAGAAAAATGTAAAAGTTATACTGAAAAACGTTCGTTCAAAGTGATATAATTTCAACAATTTCACATGATATTTTTTCCAAGTATTTTTTTTTTTTTTTTTAATGTTTAATCCCTAAAACATGTTTACTTTTTTCATAAAACCAAAAAAAAATAATAAAAAATGTATTGTAATAGCAGCCCTATATTTTGAAAAATTGAGTCCCATTTTATAAAAAAATAAATCACTTCTTCTCTTCATAAAAGTATTGAATTTACTATTTATATAATTTTTGATGATGTACGTATGTGCGTATATTTATTCATTATCAAAAAAGCCAAATTTCAACTAATTACCTTCACAAATAACAAAGGTATGTAACAATCAGTCAACGAACTAGCATAAAAATGCAAGGGAAACCTACCCTTAAGAGCCGATTTTTCAATCATCAGTTAATAAATATATCAGAGGAATATTTACTATAGCAACAGACACAAATTTTTGTTTTATTCGAAGGATAAGTACTATCTGAGGCATAACTGACTATTGAAAATTGGCCCTTAATCTATCAAAGTCTCACCCAAGAGGACAATTAGGTATAAATAATATTTCATTTTCAGATATACCTAAGTTTGTTTTCTAATTAACAAAATGCAAAAGATATAATTAGGGAAGGCAGTAAATGTAAAATAAAAACTAAATTCCTCTTTTTTCTTAGCTTTCATTTTTGATTTCTGTAAGCAAGCTATTAACAAAATGCAAAAGCCATAGATTCATTACGGAAGCCAATATAGATGTCACAGCCAAAGCAAAATTCCCGCACTTTATTTAACTAATTTTTTATTTTCTTAAGTTTGATATCAACAAAAATTGCAAAAGCTATAATGTTCTCTTACGTAAGTCAATGGGCCTTAGTAATAGAAATTCTTCGAGTCACTTTTAAAGTTACTTTTTCTTAGGTGTGACAAAGTTGCTTTTAAGATTACGTAGAAATAGATCAAATTTTAAAAAAGTCTAATTCATCGCAATCATTGTGACTCAATTTCATAATTTCGTTATTGTGAACTGATACAGATTTAGCTTTTAACAGAATCAACATTTAATTATTTATTTATTTATTTATTAACCGGCTTACACACAAATTGTTGCTCCACATTAATTAAGTTTTTATATATTGTTTCATCATGGGAAAAACTGGTATTGTAAGTTAGATCTAGAAAATTAAGTTTTTTGTTGCATATGAATTTATAGAAACGTGCAAGAAATCAAAATTGGACTATCAAAGAGAAAGAGTTCCTCAAGGATACCATCGGTCCTTACATTGCAATCGTTGACTCAATAAATAACATGTCAATGAATGCAAAAAAGAATGAATGCTGGACAAAAATAAGCACTGAGATGCATAATATTGGTATAAATGTACCGATTGAGAAACTAAAGGCACAGTGGATGCGCATAAAGATATATGCGCGCTCCACTATATCACATTTTCGAAGAGAAGTCAACACAACAGGTGGTGGTCCAGAACCAAAGGAACCGGATGAACTGGACTACGAGATTCAGGAGATGCTCCCGGATGATTTTTATGACGATGAAGCGAAATTTGACAGCAATGCACACTTTACTGACACTGATGCATCAACTCAAGAAAACAAGCAACCTTTAGCTTCAAATGAACTTATCCCGAAACATCATCCAAACACGTCAAAGAAAAGAGAAATGCTCAGTGGTCAGGATATCCTTCAAAAAGGGCTTGAACAGATTGAGAAGGAAATGGCGTACCAAAATGAGTTGTTTGAAATGCAACAGGAAATCAACAGAAAGCAAATTCATCTGTTGAATTTACAAATAGCGAATGAAGATAAAAAAGTATTAACAATTCATAAACATATTATTAAAATGTAAAAGAAAAACGATCAATAAAGTAGATAATACAAAATATTTATGATTATTTAGTTACTACTGGAAAAGTATCTATTTATAAAAGTTGTTCGGAAGTGTCTTCCTCCTCTGTGAGTTTCCTCCGAGAAGTTGGTGTCCTGGTCGCCATTATCTTGAAAATCGGGTAATATAATACAATATGGTAGCGATTTAAGTGTTAATTTTTTAATTTTACTTACGAAGTTGTGATGTATTTCCGGTTAAGGAATCATTTGTATTCTTCGCAATATTCCAAAGTACTGCCATTGCAGCAATAGAGTTTTTTGTTTTGCTCAAATTAGTTTGCAAACCATTGAAACAACTGGTCGGTAACTAATCTTTGCAAACAATATCGTCGCACGACCCATCTTCGCAAGCAACATCTTCACAAAACAACATCCCCGCAACAACACATCCTCGCAAGGACACATCTTCGCAAAGCAACATCCCCGCAACGACACATCCTCGCAATGACACATCCTCGCAACGACACATCCCCGCAAGATGGTATTTCTTCCGGCGGCGCGGCGGCGCTTGAGTTAAGAACAATCAGGACAAAATGATGTTGTATAGCAGTGGGTTAGGTGATTTAATAGAACGCGAGTGGAATAGCCAATATGAAAATGTGGGGCCGGTTTTATGTGATGGTAAATTACTGTTTTTGGACCGATTTATATAAAATTGAAATATTTTGTAGCTGACAAACAATTATGGAAGAAAAAAATATTTTTAAGTTAGGGTGGTGCATAAAATTGTAACTTCGTTGTTCTTGGATCGATTTAGATAAAAGTGAAACATGTTATAGCTGACACACAATTATGGAAGGAAAAAATATTTGTAAGTTAGGGTGGTTGAAAAAAATTCAACTTCGTTGGTTTTGGACCGATTTCAATAAAATTGAAATATGTTATAGCTGACACACAATTATGGAAGAAAAAAATATTTTTAAGTTAGGGTGGTTCAAAAAAATTGTAACTTCGTTGTTCTTGGACCGATTTCGATAAAATTGAAATATGTTATAGCTGACACACAATTATGGAAGAAAAATATATTTTTAAGTTAGGGTAGTGCAAACAAATTGTAACTTCGTTGTTCTTGGACCGAATTCGATAAAATTGAAATATATTATAACTGACACACAATTATGGAAGAACAAAATATTTTCAAGTTAGGGCGGTGCAAGAAAATTGTAAGTTCGTTATTCTTGGATCGATTTCGATCAAATTTGAAATATTTTATAGCTGACACACAATTATTGTTGTTCTACAACTTTTTAAATTGTTTCCTAAATTTTAAAAGAAAATTAAAAGCGTCATTAAAGGTGAAAAATTATTTATGGGCACAATCAAGTCTTAGCAAACGTAAATTAAAAAAAATCCTAAAGTAAATTTCTTATAATGCGTACTTTTTTGTACTTGAAAATAATATTTGTGTTAAGAAGAGATACAAGTTTCTTTTATACGACCCATTTCAAAGCGAATTTAAAGTATGCGTTTCTTATAAGCGAATTCTTCTTATATAAGTGTTTCTTATATCCTTAAAATACTGTACCTAAAACCAACAAATTTTATTGACTATTTGCAATTTTACAATTTGGCCACAATAAGATGCACCATGTGTATAATGATATTTATTTTAGATATTATGACATTTGAATTCAAAATTGGCGTTTAGTCTTATCGCACACTGTTATAACGGCCAAATAAATATTACGACTGGATCGCACGAATTTGCTCTTAAAAACTAAAATTTAGCTAGACATTGACGTATTGATGATGTAGTTATTTAATTGCTTTAAACTTAATATTATAGTAAGCGAGAAAATGCTTTAAAAAAAAATATCTTTTAAAATTTAATACAAAATGTTGGGTACAGGTTTTAGGTATAAAAATACAAGGTAAATTTAAAAAAAAGTTAAAAGTAAGAAAATAATAAACTAATTTTTTTGATTGCTTAAATTTTTTAGCTTTAGTATTTGGGCCAACCAAAAAGATGTCAATTTTTAAACTAATATGAATTTTTGAAAAAATTAAATCGTTGACTCAATTTTTACTAGGTACGTAAGGTTTTTAAAACATTTTTAGGAAAAAAAAGTGCTTTAGGTAGGTACGCTTATTTGAAGTATGTAACTAGTATCACCCATGATTAAATGATTTGCTAAAAGTTTAAATATATTTGATTAACTGTTAATTTGACCAATTGTTTGAATGTTAAATTTTGTTGATTTCCAATCGGGCTTATTTGGTCACTTTTTTCTTTATGCAAATAAAAAAGTTTATTTCATAATTTTACCCTACGTTTCGTCGGATTTTCCGACTTCTTCAGGGGTAGTTTTATTAAATCTGTTGAGTTATTAAAATTGTTTACATTGTGTATAGGTACTATTTTTAGTTAACTTACATGAATAAACTTTTTTGTTACATTTAAGTTGAAAATAATGAATGTTTGGTATATAATTTTACTCTTATTGATTGATAAAAACTGTAAAAATAAATAAATAAATAAATACAGTAAAACAAAAACAAGCACTATTGAGCAAAAAAAATAAATTAAAATAAACTTTTAACAAAAATGATCACAGTGTGTTCTGTTTAAAAGCCAGAGAGTAACTTGCAATCGTATTGTCCCTATCCTCTTGGGTATTCATTGTTTTGTCTATGTTCTGTTGTATACGTAGACTTTCAAGTGTAAATCTGTTGTTTGCTCTTTTCTCTAAGTCCATGATTATACTATATTCAAAGTTTGCAGAGTGTCCGGTTTCAAGCATGTGTTGTGATCAGGGTTGTCAGATTGTGCGATTTATCGCCAAATGTGCGATTTGAAATTTCATTTGGCGACACGAAAATCGGTTTGCCGATGTACAGCAAAAAAAGGCATATTTTTAGTTTTTGGCGATTTTAATTTTTTGAATCGAAATTCTTATTTCTCAAATGATCACTTTAACCTTACATTTTCATGCTATTTGCGCTGAACGCACCCCAAAACTGAAATTTTATCCCTAAAATAAATGACGTATGTATGTCAAAACAAACAACTTTGTTAGTTAACCAAATCAAAGAAAGATGGATTAGCACATTGCAAAATTTGCGACTGCGATATACGTTCGCTAAAAACTGATTTAAAACGGCCAGCATACTGTAATTTCTTGCCATGTTGCAAAGGCTCAAAAAGGATCCCATTGATAAAATACTATGGATACATTATGTACGTACATCGAATATATTGAAGAGGACTAAGGGCCAGTTTGTTCATAGTTGGTTAAATTTAGTATGTGACTTTCATAGGCTGTAATTAAACAACGCTAATCAACCAAAATTGGCTGATTAGTGAAATCCATGATTAGCAACTCATACTTTGAATTAAAAAAAAAAATTGATTAACGAACACATTTGAGGATTTCCCAGCTCCACTAATTATTGATTAAAGATAATTAGCTGTGAACAAACTGGCCCTAAGTACAAAAGAGTATTTTTTTTTTCAATTTTAAGTTTTTATGTATTTTGTTTTTGGTTTTGTTTTCTTTATTTATTTTTTTTAAATATGATTTGTATTGATATTAAAACTACAAATTGCGGATTTTTTTTTTTTTCATTTTTAAATTCGGTGATTTTTTGGGTTAAAAATGTTGAAATTTGGCGATTTTTTGGCGATTTAAATTTTAATTTTCGCGATTTCGCTCTTTAAAACCTGACAACCCTGGTTGTGATAAACCAGTAGATTCTCTTTTATTCCGAATGTCAGCTTTATGCTCCGTCTATCTCGTCTCAAGTGATCTCTAATTTTTTCCGATGTAGATCATATTACACGATTCTCCCTCCTTACCACTGCATTCAATTTTATAAACGATGTCGTGCTGTTTATTTTTTTCTATTTTTGTTTTTTTGTTGGTGAATAGTTGTATTATTGCTGTATTCGGCTTATGAGCAAATGTAACGTTTTCTTTATTTATTATTTTGTTTAGGTTTCTCTTATCGGTTAAGTTTGGAATATATGCAATGCCATAATATCAAACATTGTTGCCACTTTCTAGATTTTGTTGAAATTTTTCTTTTTTATTTGGTTTATTTTTATTTTTGTTTATTAAGTTATATAAATATATTTGCTCTAAGTTTAAATTGATTTGCGTTTGGATAAAATCTATTGGTGTTTGGGTAAAACCTATTTGCGCTTAGGATTAACCTATTTGCTAATAGTTTAATTAAATGTGCGAATGCTATATAAACACCAGAGCGCATTTAAAGAAAAAATGCCTACGATTGTTTGAAGGACCTTCTTTTTCAAAATTAAATTCAAATGTTTCCAAATTTGGTTTGCTATCAAGAAATCGTTATTTTTTTAGTAGTACAAAATATGGTTGTAAATTACATGGATATATGCAGCACACATACATTTAAAGAAGATATTTCACGGAATGTAAAGAAGAAATTGGACAGATTGGGACTTAATTGTGAAGGAATCATTTCTAATTTTGTTGAGAAACATTACTTCACGGTGTAACATAGCCTCAAAAACAGTAAAATATGAGTCAGGGCTAACATTTAATTCAGGTTTTATCGAAGATTAAAAAATATAATAAAAAAAATGAAAGATTAAAACTAAATTTTGCAACAAAAAAAAAGATAAGTAAGTAATTTAAACTTTTCGTATTTTTGGATAAAACATTTAAATTCAAAGAGCATCTAGATCTCTTGAGAATTATAATTATGCAAATTTTTGCTGCTGAATAAAACTCACTCTTGTGTTAATTGTATTTGAGAGGTTTATTCTCAAAAAAAAAAACATAAATATTTGTAGGTATAAAATTACATTAATGACTGGACGGAAATTGTTTTTTACTATTTTGAGCAGATACTCAAGGGGATGTTTTCAGCTTGAAATCCAAATTGCAAAATGAGGTATATACGAAACGAAAGCAGCATACGGCGATGCATCAAGGAATATGACACCTTTTTAGAACTGTGGGTTTGTGGAAAGTGTTACCGGAATCTTTATTCCTCTACACTCTATTTCGCGCATTTTTTGACATCTCAAGGCTAAATTCAAAACCACCTGCAAACGTTCTGTTCGATTTGGATTCCAACCAAAGACCATCCTCGTAAGGGAAACTCTACATTTAACTCTTTTTAACATTAGCCGTGTTTTTTTGTGCCTTTATATCCGCTTCCATATCTGCTTAAAAAAAATCCCATGTTAAATACAAAAACCATTTCGGAATTCTCATAATTGTTGTTGTATTTTACATGGAAATTATTTTTAATCAGATATGGAAGCGGGGATAAAGGCACAAAGAAACACGGCTATTTACAGGTACCTATACAATTTGTTTATTGGTTTATTGGTGTGTAACATATCTTTCTGTCACACCAATAGCTTCAGAGATAATTTGCAAACACCAGGGTCAAGTTAAAATATTTTGCAGTTTTTCAAGATAGTGGTGGACTTTGAAAGATTTTATTTTTCAACAATACCAACCCAAACAATAAATTAAAATTTCACAGAATTCCAAAGGGGGCGGCAAAAAAAGCGTCCAGATGTCTCAGGCACAAAATAAACATTAAAAATATTTTTTCTTCCATAATTGTGTGGCAGCTGTAACATATTTCACTATTATCGACATCGGTCCAAGAACAACGAAGTTACAATTTTTTGCACCACCCTAACTTAAAAATGTTTTTTTCTTCCATAATTGTGTGTCAGCTATAACAAATTTCAATTTTATCCAAATCGGTCCAAGAACAATGAAGTTACAATTTTTTTGCACCACCCTGACTTAAAAATAGATTTTTCTTCCATAATTTTGTGTCAGCTATAACATATTTCAATTTTCTTAAAATCGGTCCAGAAACAACGAAGTTGAATTTTTTTGAACCACGCTAACTTAAAAATATTTTTTTCTTCCATAATTGTGTGTCAGCTATAACATATTTCACTTTTATCGAAATCGGTCCAAGAACAACGAAATAACAATTTTTTTGCACCACCCTAACTTAAAAATATTTTTTTCTTCCATAATTGTGTGTCAGCTATAACATATTTTAATTTTAGCGAAATCGGTCTCAGGAACAAATAAACATTAAAAATATTTTTTCTTCCATGATTGTGTGTCAGCTATAACATATTTTACTATTATCGACATCGGCCCATGAATAACGAAGTTACAATTTTTTTGCACCACCCTAACTAAAAAATAATTTTTTCTTCCATAATTGTGTGTCAGCTATAACATATTTCAATTTTATCCACATCGGTCCAAGAACAACGAAGTTACAATTTTTTTGCACCACCCTAACTTAAAAATATTTTTTCTTCCATAATTGTGTGTCAGCTATAACATATTTTAATTTTATCGAAATCGGTCCAAGATCAACGAAGTTACAATTTTTTTGCACCACCGTAACTTAAAAATATTTTTTTCTTCCATAATTGTGTGTCAGCTATAACATATTTTAATTTTATCGAAATCGGTCCAAGAACAACGAAGTTACAATTTTTTTGCACCACCTTAACTTAAAAATATTTTATTGTTGGAATCAACGAGAACCTGCACGTTTAAGGAATAAAATCCTTTTCTCCTGGATTCTTTATCTTTATTCGGATGCAGTCAATAGCACCTAAGCATTGAGGAAATACAAATTAATCTAAAAAGCCTCTTTTGATTTCTCTTATGCATTCAATGGTTTCAGGGAAATTTACAAATTGTGGAAGTTTTGCAGCCAGAGCATTTACAACCTTCCGCATAACATTGCTGACGGTTTTTTACAAGGTGTCATAAATTGTGGAAGTTTTGCAGCCAGAGCATTTACAATGTCGCAACGTTATCAAAATCTGGCATTTATGCGATCAAATGCGGAGACTGTGATAAAGTGTATTATGGTCAAACAAAACCCACAATAGAAAAAAGGTTCAAGGAACATAGTTACTATATAAAACAAAACAAAACTCAGTGTTCCGCGATCGCAGAACATGTTCTCAATTTAAACCACTTCAATGTAAACATTAATAATGTCAGTGTAATAAAACAAATAACCGATGAGAGAAAACTAGATGCATAGGAATGTTATTTTATAGAGAAAGACCAAAATGCAATCAATGCTGATAACGGCAATATATCATCGATTCTGTTTTCTCTCATTTAACTTAATTCCCAAAAGATCTGCACTATCTGGACCAGTCGTGATGATGGGTTGCAAACAACCCGAAATGCATACAGGTGCATGTTTTAATTGTTTTTATTCTCGTTTTATGTTTTCGTGTGTATCGCGTTTATTTATGTAATATCAGGGGTATTCACGATCCGATGCAACTGGTCTAGCATCATTGCAAAAGTGTAAAATTGAAAAATTTTCTTCCAAACTGACAACGACACCAGGCAAATTTTACACTCCATGTTGCAATGGGGTTAAGGTATAGCAAAAATGCAAAACTGTTGCAAGATTTAAGGCAGTGTCGTTGTTATAGAGCAAGAACATTTTTGAATTTTATACTTTTGCAATGATACTCGACCAGTCGATCACCGGTTGAGGACTCAGTAGATGCTAGTATTGTAGGTCACCGACAAGTAATGTCAATTGGGATTCAAGAGAGCGATCGGGTAGTGACGTTGCAGAAGCAAGATCCAGAACTCATTAAGATAATCGACGCCTTACACGAGGGAACCCGCACCAGGAATTATCTTCGAAGCTTGAAGCAGGAGTTTGAACTAAAACACGGAAGGCTCTTCAAAAAAACTGAGGAAGGACCGAAGTTCGTAGTGCCTAGACCAGCACGATGGAGGGTCATAAAGTCATTACACGACGATGTTGGTCACTTAGGATTGGACAATACGGTTTCTCTTATCAATCGAACATATTGGTTTGCAAAAATGCGAACTATCTGTAAGAAGTATATTGACTGCTGCGTGGATTGCTTGTATAACAAGCGAGGACAGGACGAAATTCGATTTCCCATTGAAAAAGTTGCAGTTCCCTTTCATACGATACATATTGATCACGTAGGCCCATTTCCAAAGAGTCGACGTCAAAACTCCTGTGTCCTCGGAATCATCGACTCATTTAAAAAATATGTAATACTCAGACCACTTCGGGCAACTAACACTAGTGGTGTCATAAGGACTTTGGATGAGGTATCACAAATCTTCGGTCTTCCACTCAGAATCGTGAGCGATCGAGGTACCGCATTCACGTCAAATCTTTTTGCGAAGTACGTCACAAACAACAACATTCTTCATATAAAGACCGCAGTAAGAACTCCAAGGGCGAATGGGCAGATAGAGAGGTATTTTCGTACATTTAACTCTGCATTATCGTGCATGTCCCAGAATAAGGATGGCAAGGATTGGGATGAATGTGTGTCAGCAATTCAATGGGGACTCAATAATATTCGTCATGAGGTTACCGGGAAAACCGCCCATGAATTACTCTTCGCTTATCAACCAGCAAATAACCTGCATAATAAGCTTTGCCTCGCTCTGCAGGGTGATCTCAGTCATCAGAAACCCGATCTTGACATCGAAGAACTCCGCCAAGTTGTGGAACAACGCATGAAACAGAACCAAGAAAAGCTATCGAGTGAATTCAACAAAAAACACAAGGGACCCAAACAATATAAGCAAGGAGACTTGGTGCTTCTTAAAGCATGTCAAACAAACTACTGCCACGATATCGAGGACCCTATAAGATAGCAGATAAATAACCGAATGACAGATATAAGATTGTGGATACTGAAGAAAGCCAGGTGACTTAAAAACCGTTTCAATCAGTTTATGCTGCAGATAAGATGAAGCCTTGGGGAGAATTTGTAGACATCGTTTTTAAAGATGAAGCTACCGACGACGATGGCGAATAATTTAATTTATATTTTTTTTTAATTCCTTGTAATTACCGTATGGAATAATAATGAATAATAATTTTCTTTTTTATATATATTTTTTTGTTAAATTAACTCTTCAAAGTCTTTTTCTGATGCACATGTGTAATCAAATCTCTCAAAGTAAATTACTAATTAGTTTGTGTAACGTACTTACATATAAATTTAAGAATCTATTTAATAAAAAAAAAACATTGCAAAGGAAACTTTGTGAAGGTCAAACAGGACTCATTATTTCTTTGTAGGAGTAGGTCCTTGCATACAGTGGTGGACATCTGTGAGCAGAGCACCTGTATGGTGGGTAGATAACTGTGTGGAGAGAACCTATGTGGTGAGTAAGTATCTACTATGTAGTGAGTGTCTGTGTGACTAGCCTATGCAACTTAAACTAGGTGAAGAAGCAGCCAAAGGCTTAATAATCTCCGTGGTCCATTTTGAAACACCGTCACACGGTAACTCAGTTGTTTGTGTAAATAGAAGAACAATCTTAAGGATTCACCGGGGCGGTGAATAAAGTAGGATGGCCGAATGTTAAATGACATTGCACGAGGGAAGAAAATAATCCTTTCCCTCAGTTCACACAGGTAAGAGGAAAAAAAAAATTTCCCCTTGGAAGTATGAAGAGAGAGGCCAGCGATCGTGTGGTTGGAAGGTGAAGGATGAGATAGTCAGTCAACTTGTAACCACAAAAAGGTGCGGTCGCTGGTCACATAAAATGGCGAATCTATTTACACATGTGCAACTTACTTTTTTGCACATAGTGTTGACTGTCCTCTCACTACAACCCTTTTTCTCGCAACATTCCTAAACCACCACAAAAGACAGGCACACATACCTACTTGAAATTAATTTCTCCAGTGACACATTCATCATGTCTACCCAGCTAAAAAAAAACATTGTATTTTCAAGGCTTATTATATATCTTTGTGGGATCACGAAAAAAAATTCAAGAATAGAAAAATAAAAACATGAACCTAAAATAAGTCAACAAAAAAAAAAAAACACAACAAAGAAATGTGACAGCGCATGTGCAATACACTTGACCACGATGACTTACTTCCCACCCTGTCTTTCAATTTTTTCTGAACCACTACCACCACTGACATGCGACAGTATGTGTCATATACTTTTTTCCACTTAGAATACTATCCACCCTCCTTCTCAAATATTCCTAATCAACCACCAAACACCGAAGTAGGTTTGTAAAAAAATAAATCACTTCTTCTCTCCATAAAAGTATTGAATTTACTATTTATATAATTTTTAATGTGCGTATATTTATTCATTACCTTAGATAATTCAAAAGAGTTATTATAAGAATGAACATCAAAAATATTAAAATTAAACCTGGGAAACCCATGACTTTGAAGTTAAAAAATGGTAATATTGCAATTTTTCTGTTAAAACACCCTGTTTATCAAGCTACACATGAACTCAAAAGGATTCTCTGTATGCCCGAATTCATGTTCTATAATCTTTCTTTTACTTCATTGAAAAAAAAAGAAAAATGTAAAAGTTATACTGAAAAACGTTCGTTCAAAGTGATATAATTTCAACAATTTCACATGATATTTTTTCCAAGTATTTTTTTTTTTTTTTAATGTTTAATCCCTAAAACATGTTTACTTTTTTCATAAAACCAAAAAAAAATAATAAAAAATGTATTGTAATAGCAGCCCTATATTTTGAAAAATTGAGTCCCATTTTATAAAAAAATAAATCACTTCTCTTCATAAAAGTATTGAATTTACTATTTATATAATTTTTGATGATGTACGTATGTGCGTATATTTATTCATTATCAAAAAAGCCAAATTTCAACTAATTACCTTCACAAATAACAAAGGTATGTAACAATCAGTCAACGAACTAGCATAAAAATGCAAGGGAAACCTACCCTTAAGAGCCGATTTTTCAATCATCAGTTAATAAATATATCAGAGGAATATTTACTATAGCAACAGGAACAAATTTTTGTTTTATTCGAAGGATAAGTACTATCTGAGGCATAACTGACTATTGAAAATTGGCCCTTAATCTATCAAAGTCTCACCTAAGAGGACAATTAGGTATAAATAATATTTCATTTTCAGATATACCTAAGTTTGTTTTCTAATTAACAAAATGCAAAAGATATAATTAGGGAAGGCAGTAAATGTAAAATAAAAACTAAATTCCTCTTTTTTCTTAGCTTTCATTTTTGATTTCTGTAAGCAAGCTATTAACAAAATGCAAAAGCCATAGATTCATTACGGAAGCCAATATAGATGTCACAGCCAAAGCAAAATTCCCGCACTTTATTTAACTAATTTTTTATTTTCTTAAGTTTGATATCAACAAAAATTGCAAAAGCTATAATGTTCTCTTACGTAAGTCAATGGGCCTTAGTAATAGAAATTCTTCGAGTCACTTTTAAAGTTACTTTTTCTTAGGTGTGACAAAGTTGCTTTTAAGATTACGTAGAAATAGATCAAATTTTAAAAAAGTCTAATTCATCGCAATCATTGTGACTCAATTTCATAATTTCGTTATTGTGAACTGATACAGATTTAGCTTTTGACAGAATCAACATTTAATTATTTATTTATTTATTTATTAACCGGCTTACACACAAATTGTTGCTCCACATTAATTAAGTTTTTATATATTGTTTCATCATGGGAAAAACTGGTATTGTAAGTTAGATCTAGAAAATTAAGTTTTTTGTTGCATATGAATTTATAGAAACGTGCAAGAAATCAAAATTGGACTATCAAAGAGAAAGAGTTCCTCAAGGATACCATCGGTCCTTACGTTGCAATCGTTAACTCAATAAATAACATGTCAATGATTGCAAAAAAGAATGAATGCTGGACAAAAATAAGCACTGAGATGCATAATATTGGTATAAATGTACCGATTGAGAAACTAAAGGCACAGTGGATGCGCATAAAGATATATGCGCGCTCCACTATATCACATTTTCGAATAGAAGTCAACACAACAGGTGGTGGTCCAGAACCAAAGGAACCGGATGAACTGGACTACGAGATTCAGGAGATGCTCCCGGATGATTTTTATGACGATGAAGCGAAATTTGACAGCAATGCACACTTTACTGACACTGATGCATCAACTCAAGAAAACAAGCAACCTTTAGCTTCAAATGAACTTATCCCGAAACATCATCCAAACACGTCAAAGAAAAGAGAAATGCTCAGTGGTCAGGATATCCTTCAAAAAGGGCTTGAACAGATTGAGAAGGAAATGGCGTACCAAAATGAGTTGTTTGAAATGCAACAGGAAATCAACAGAAAGCAAATTCATCTGTTGAATTTACAAATAGCGAATGAAGATAAAAAAGTATTAACAATTCATAAACATATTATTAAAATGTAAAAGAAAAACGATCAATAAAGTAGATAATACAAAATATTTATGATTATTTAGTTACTACTGGAAAAGTATCTATTTATAAAAGTTGTTCGGAAGTGTCTTCCTCCTCTGTGAGTTTCCTCCGAGAAGTTGGTGTCCTGGTCGCCATTATCATGAAAATCGGGTAATATAATACAATATGGTAGCGATTTAAGTGTTAATTTTTTAATTTTACTTACGAAGTTGTGATGTATTTCCGGTTAAGGAATCATTTGTATTCTTCGCAATATTCCAAAGTACTGCCATTGCAGCAATAGAGTTTTTTGTTTTGCTCAAATTAGTTTGCAAACCATTGAAACAACTGGTCGGTAACTAATCTTTGCAAACAATATCGTCGCACGACCCATCTTCGCAAGCAACATCTTCACAAAACAACATCCCCGCAACAACACATCCTCGCAAGGACACATCTTCGCAAAGCAACATCCCCGCAACGACACATCCTCGCAATGACACATCCTCGCAACGACACATCCCCGCAAGATGGTATTTCTTCCGGCGGCGCGGCGGCGCTTGAGTTGGGAACAATCAGGACAAAATGATGTTGTATAGCAGTGGGTTAGGTGATTTAATAGAACGCGAGTGGAATAGCCAATATGAAAATGTGGGGCCGGTTTTATGTGATGGTAAATTACTGTTTTTGGACCGATTTATATAAAATTGAAATATTTTGTAGCTGACAAACAATTATGGAAGAAAAAAATATTTTTAAGTTAGGGTGGTGCATAAAATTGTAACTTCGTTGTTCTTGGATCGATTTAGATAAAAGTGAAACATGTTATAGCTGACACACAATTATGGAAGGAAAAAATATTTGTAAGTTAGGGTGGTTGAAAAAAATTCAACTTCGTTGGTTTTGGACCGATTTCAATAAAATTGAAATATGTTATAGCTGACACACAATTATGGAAGAAAAAAATATTTTTAAGTTAGGGTGGTTCAAAAAAATTGTAACTTCGTTGTTCTTGGACCGATTTCGATAAAATTGAAATATGTTATAGCTGACACACAATTATGGAAGAAAAATATATTTTTAAGTTAGGGTAGTGCAAACAAATTGTAACTTCGTTGTTCTTGGACCGAATTCGATAAAATTGAAATATATTATAACTGACACACAATTATGGAAGAACAAAATATTTTCAAGTTAGGGTGGTGCAAGAAAATTGTAAGTTCGTTATTCTTGGATCGATTTCGATCAAATTTGAAATATTTTATAGCTGACACACAATTATTGTTGTTCTACAACTTTTTAAATTGTTTCCTAAATTTTAAAAGAAAATTAAAAGCGTCATTAAAGGTGAAAAATTATTTATGGGCACAATCAGCTCTTAGCAAACGTAAATTAAAAAAAATCCTAAAGTAAATTTCTTATAATGCGTACTTTTTTGTACTTGAAAATAATATTTGTGCTAAGAAGAGATACAAGTTTCTTTTATACGACCCATTTCAAAGCGAATTTAAAGTATGCGTTTCTTATAAGCGAATTCTTCTTATATAAGTGTTTCTTATATCCTTAAAATACTGTACCTAAAACCAACAAATTTTATTGACTATTTGCAATTTTACAATTTGGCCACAATAAGATGCACCATGTGTTTAATGATATTTATTTTAGATATAATGACATTTGAATTCAAAATTGGCGTTTAGTCTTATCGCACACTGTTATAACGGCCAAATAAATATTACGACTGGATCGCACGAATTTGCTCTTAAAAACTAAAATTTAGCTAGACATTGACGTATTGATGATGTAGTTATTTAATTGCTTCAAACTTAATATTATAGTAAGCGAGAAAATGCTTTAAAAAAAATATCTTTTAAAATTTAATACAAAATGTTGGGTACAGGTTTAAGGTATAAAAATACAAGGTAAATTTAAAAAAAAGTTAAAAGTAAGAAAATAATAAACTAATTTTTTTGATTGCTTAAATTTTTTAGCTTTAGTATTCGGGCCAACCAAAAAGATGTCAATTTTTAAACTAATATGAATTTTTGAAAAAATTAAATCGTTGACTCAATTTTTACTAGGTACGTAAGGTTTTTAAAACATTTTTAGGAAAAAAAAAATGCTTTAGGTAGGTACGCTTATTTGAAGTATGTAACTAGTATCACCCATGATTAAATGATTTGCTAAAAGTTTAAATATATTTGATTAACTGTTAATTTGACCAATTGTTTGAATGTTAAATTTTGTTGATTTCCAATCGGGCTTATTTGGTCACTTTTTTCTTTATGCAAATAAAAAAGTTTATTTCATAATTTTACCCTACGTTTCGTCGGATTTTTCCGACTTCTTCAGGGGTAGTTTTATTAAATCTGTTGAGTTATTAAAATTGTTTACATTGTGTATAGGTACTATTTTTAGTTAACTTACATGAATAAACTTTTTTGTTACATTTAAGTTGAAAATAATGAATGTTTGGTATATAATTTTACTCTTATTGATTGATAAAAACTGTAAAAATAAATAAATAAATAAATACAGTAAAACAAAAACAAGCACTATTGAGCAAAAAAAATAAATTAAAATAAACTTTTAACAAAAATGATCACAGTGTGTTCTGTTTAAAAGCCAGAGAGTAACTTGCAATCGTATTGTCCCTATCCTCTTGGGTATTCATTGTTTTGTCTATGTTCTGTTGTATACGTAGACTTTCAAGTGTAAATCTGTTGTTTGCTCTTTTCTCTTTGTCCATGATTATACTATATTCAAAGTTTGCAGAGTGTCCGGTTTCAAGCATGTGTTGTGATCAGGGTTGTCAGATTGTGCGATTTATCGCCAAATGTGCGATTTGAAATTTCATTTGGCGACACGAAAATCGGTTTGCCGATGTACAGCAAAAAAAGGCATATTTTTAGTTTTTGGCGATTTTAATTTTTTGAATCGAAATTCTTATTTCTCAAATGATCACTTTAACCTTACATTTTCATGCTATTTGCGCTGAACGCACCCCAAAACTGAAATTTTATCCCTAAAATAAATGACGTATGTATGTCAAAACAAACAACTTTGTTAGTTAACCAAATCAAAGAAAGATGGATTAGCACATTGCAAAATTTGCGACTGCGATATACGTTCGCTAACAACTGATTTAAAACGGCCAGCATACTGTAATTTCTTGCCATGTTGCAAAGGCTCAAAAAGGATCCCATTGATAAAATACTATGGATACATTATGTACGTACATCGAATATATTGAAGAGGACTAAGGGCCAGTTTGTTCATAGTTGGTTAAATTTAGTATGTGACTTTCATAGGCTGTAATTAAACAACGCTAATCAACCAAAATTGGCTGATTAGTGAAATCCATGATTAGCAACTCATACTTTGAATTAAAAAAAAAAATTGATTAACGAACACATTTGAGGATTTCCCAGCTCCACTAATTATTGATTAAAGATAATTAGCTGTGAACAAACTGGCCCTAAGTACAAAAGAGTATTTTTTTTTTCAATTTTAAGTTTTTATGTATTTTGTTTTTGGTTTTGTTTTCTTTATTTATTTTTTTTAAATATGATTTGTATTGATATTAAAACTACAAATTGCGGATTTTTTTTTTTTCATTTTTAAATTCGGTGATTTTTTGGGTTAAAAATGTTGAAATTTGGCGATTTTTTGGCGATTTAAATTTTAATTTTGGCGATTTCGCTCTTTAAAACCTGACAACCCTGGTTGTGATAAACCAGTAGATTCTCTTTTATTCCGAATGTCAGCTTTATGCTCCGTCTATCTCGTCTCAAGTGATCTCTAATTTTTTCCGATGTAGATCATATTACACGATTCTCCCTCCTTACCACTGCATTCAATTTTATAAACGATGTCGTGCTGTTTATTTTTTTCTATTTTTGTTTTTTTGTTGGTGAATAGTTGTATTATTGCTGTATTCGGCTTATGAGCAAATGTAACGTTTTCTTTATTTATTATTTTGTTTAGGTTTCTCTTATCGGTTAAGTTTGGAATATATGCAATGCCATAATATCAAACATTGTTGCCACTTTCTAGATTTTGTTGAAATTTTTCTTTTTTATTTGGTTTATTTTTATTTTTGTTTATTAAGTTATATAAATATATTTGCTCTAAGTTTAAATTGATTTGCGTTTGGATAAAATCTATTGGTGTTTGGGTAAAACCTATTTGCGCTTAGGATTAACCTATTTGCTAATAGTTTAATTAAATGTGCGAATGCTATATAAACACCAGAGCGCATTTAAAGAAAAAATGCCTACGATTGTTTGAAGGACCTTCTTTTTCAAAATTAAATTCAAATGTTTCCAAATTTGGTTTGCTATCAAGAAATCGTTATTTTTTTAGTAGTACAAAATATGGTTGTAAATTACATGGATATATGCAGCACACATACATTTAAAGAAGATATTTCACGGAATGTAAAGAAGAAATTGGACAGATTGGGACTTAATTGTGAAGGAATCATTTCTAATTTTGTTGAGAAACATTACTTCACGGTGTAACATAGCCTCAAAAACAGTAAAATATGAGTCAGGGCTAACATTTAATTCAGGTTTTATCGAAGATTAAAAAATATAATAAAAAAAATGAAAGATTAAAACTAAATTTTGCAACAAAAAAAAAGATAAGTAAGTAATTTAAACTTTTCGTATTTTTGGATAAAACATTTAAATTCAAAGAGCATCTAGATCTCTTGAGAATTATAATTATGCAAATTTTTGCTGCTGAATAAAACTCACTCTTGTGTTAATTGTATTTGAGAGGTTTATTCTCAAAAAAAAAAACATAAATATTTGTAGGTATAAAATTACATTAATGACTGGACGGAAATTGTTTTTTACTATTTTGAGCAGATACTCAAGGGGATGTTTTCAGCTTGAAATCCAAATTGCAAAATGAGGTATATACGAAACGAAAGCAGCATACGGCGATGCTTCAAGGAATATGACACCTTTTTAGAACTGTGGGTTTGTGGAAAGTGTTACCGGAATGTTTATTCCTCTACACTCTATTTCGCGCATTTTTTGACATCTCAAGGCTAAATTCAAAACCACCTGCAAACGTTCTGTTCGATTTGGATTCCAACCAAAGACCATCCTCGTAAGGGAAACTCTACATTTAACTCTTTTTAACATTAGCCGTGTTTTTTTGTGCCTTTATATCCGCTTCCATATCTGCTTAAAAAAAATCCCATGTTAAATACAAAAACCATTTCGGAATTCTCATAATTGTTGTTGTATTTTACATGGAATATATTTTTAATCAGATATGGAAGCGGGGATAAAGGCACAAAGAAACACGGCTATTTACAGGTACCTATACAATTTGTTTATTGGTTTATTGGTGTGTAACATATCTTTCTGTCACACCAATAGCTTCAGAGATAATTTGCAAACACCAGGGTCAAGTTAAAATATTTTGCAGTTTTTCAAGATAGTGGTGGACTTTGAAAGATTTTATTTTTCAACAATACCAACCCAAACAATAAATTAAAATTTCACAGAATTCCAAAGGGGGCGGCAAAAAAAGCGTCCAGATGTCTCAGGCACAAAATAAACATTAAAAATATTTTTTCTTCCATAATTGTGTGGCAGCTGTAACATATTTCACTATTATCGACATCGGTCCAAGAACAACGAAGTTACAATTTTTTGCACCACCCTAACTTAAAAATATTTTTTTCTTCCATAATTGTGTGTCAGCTATAACATATTTCAATTTTATCCAAATCGGTCCAAGAACAATGAAGTTACAATTTTTTTGCACCACCCTGACTTAAAAATAGTTTTTTCTTCCATAATTTTGTGTCAGCTATAACATATTTCAATTTTCTTGAAATCGGTCCAAAAACAACGAAGTTGAATTTTTTTGAACCACGCTAACTTAAAAATATTTTTTTCTTCCATAATTGTGTGTCAGCTATAACATATTTCACTTTTATCGAAATCGGTCCAAGAACAACGAAATAACAATTTTTTTGCACCACCCTAACTTAAAAATATTTTTTTCTTCCATAATTGTGTGTCAGCTATAACATATTTTAATTTTAGCGAAATCGGTCTCAGGAACAAAATAAACATTAAAAATATTTTTTCTTCCATGATTGTGTGTCAGCTATAACATATTTTACTATTATCGACATCGGCCCATGAATAACGAAGTTACAATTTTTTTGCACCACCCTAACTAAAAAATAATTTTTTCTTCCATAATTGTGTGTCAGCTATAACATATTTCAATTTTATCCACATCGGTCCAAGAACAACGAAGTTACAATTTTTTTGCACCACCCTAACTTAAAAATATTTTTTCTTCCATAATTGTGTGTCAGCTATAACATATTTTAATTTTATCGAAATCGGTCCAAGATCAACGAAGTTACAATTTTTTTGCACCACCGTAACTTAAAAATATTTTTTTCTTCCATAATTGTGTGTCAGCTATAACATATTTTAATTTTATCGAAATCGGTCCAAGAACAACGAAGTTACAATTTTTTTGCACCACCTTAACTTAAAAATATTTTATTGTTGGAATCAACGAGAACCTGCACGTTTAAGGAATAAAATCCTTTTCTCCTGGATTCTTTATCTTTATTCGGATGCAGTCAATAGCACCTAAGCATTGAGGAAATACAAATTAATCTAAAAAGCCTCTTTTGATTTCTCTTATGCATTCAATGGTTTCAGGGAAATTTACAAATTGTGGAAGTTTTGCAGCCAGAGCATTTACAACCTTCCGCATAACATTGCTGACGGTTTTTTACAAGGTGTCATAAATTGTGGAAGTTTTGCAGCCAGAGCATTTACAATGTCGCAACGTTATCAAAATCTGGCATTTATGCGATCAAATGCGGAGACTGTGATAAAGTGTATTATGGTCAAACAAAACCCACAATAGAAAAAAGGTTCAAGGAACATAGTTACTATATAAAACAAAACAAAACTCAGTGTTCCGCGATCGCAGAACATGTTCTCAATTTAAACCACTTCAATGTAAACATTAATAATGTCAGTGTAATAAAACAAATAACCGATGAGAGAAAACTAGATGCATATGAATGTTATTTTATAGAGAAAGACCAAAATGCAATCAATGCTGATAACGGCAATATATCATCGATTCTGTTTTCTCTCATTTAACTTAATTCCCAAAAGATCTGCACTATCTGGACCAGTCGTGACAATGGGTTGCAAACAACCCGAAATGCATACAGGTGGGTGCATGTTTTAATTGTTTTTATTCTCGTTTTATGTTTTCGTGTGTATCGCGTTTATTTATGTAATATCAGGGGTATTCACGATCCGATGCAACTGGTCTAGCATCATTGCAAAAGTGTAAAATTGAAAAATTTTCTTCCAAACTGACAACGACACCAGGCAAATTTTACACTCCATGTTGCAATGGGGTTAAGGTATAGCAAAAATGCAAAACTGTTGCAAGATTTAAGGCAGTGTCGTTGTTATAGAGCAAGAACATTTTTGAATTTTATACTTTTGCAATGATACTTGAACAGTTGCATCGGATCGTGAATACCCCTATCGTTTTGTAAAAACATTTAAAGCTTAAATAGTGAAAACATTAAGGTGTATAAAATATAAAAACTTTAATAAGCTTTCGGTTTTCACGTGTTCAATTTCAATCAATTTAGTTATAAAAACCATAATTATAGGTAGAATGGGTAGGCCTTTGTTATTAACGGTTTTTATATCATTAAATGTGTTATATATAGTACGGTATCTTTGCTAAACCTAAATGAAAAACGCTTTATGTAAGGATTTGCATTTCTTTCATCTCTGTATAGCTTTTCTTAAATTCTTCATCGCTATATTCTTGCAATGCATTGAATCGTTTTTTTATATGTTTTTTCGTGTTCCTGTTATTTGCATCATCAATTAAATTTAAATCGGGAATAACGTTTTCACCACTCATTTTGAAATTTGATGGCTTTATACTTTTTCATGTATGTATGTCTTTAAAACTAAATACAAATTAAGCACAAACATCTTTAACCTTCCTATAGCCGCGTCAACAAAAATAACAGGTATACCCGCACACGGTCTCTCGGACCGAAACTAAAAAGCCCGTAGTTTCTCTTCTACGTCGAATCAGGGCCATAGCGTTCATTGGGGCAACCGAGGCAATAACCCGGGGCCCCCAACCAGGGGGGCCACCAACGGAGTTCTCCTCATGTATCGTTCCAATCGGTATTAACTTTGTAAAGTTAGATTCGTTCTGCTCAATCCCACTTTTGGAGTCATTGCAACTAAAATCCAATTTTTAAATAAAATCTAACCCTAATCAACACTAACTTAAGATCCTACATATAAACTCACTGTGTAGTGAATTCAGTTAACCGATGTATAAAGCCAATTTATTGGAAGATTATCCATTAAGATTCAAGTATTTGTTGTTTGGTTTTGTGTATATGTGACCCATGATATATTCATTTGTAAAATACAAATAAAAGGATAGGAAGAAAATTCTAAAAATATGTGTTTATGGTTAGGGAAAGCTCATGCTAGCTAGATGGTAGAACAAGTACAGTGCATTTAGATTTCATTAAATGGTGCTCTGGGAAATAGTCCGAGACGAAGTTTGACCTCGGTATTTGAAAGAGTATTAGTACCTACACGAACCAAAACCCGCATTTTGCACAACCGCATCATTGTGTCGCAGTCTTGTTGTTAACGGTTAATTCTACTTTCACATGTAAGTAACTCACATAGTTTTTATCTCAGACAAAAAATTTATATAGAAAACTTTTAGAAAATTAAATTTTCTACAAATTATGTTGTAACTATTGTTGCTCATTGCAAAGACTTAAAAGTTATAGTGTAGTTTGCAATATTTTTTTTCATTTGATTTTTCTGCTCAGTTTCTTTCTATCAGACCAACATTTTTGAATGACATAAGTTCAATAAGAAATGTTAAGGAATTGGAAACTTTTTTGATCATTCAAAATTCTTCACTGCCTTGGAGCTATCTAGATGTATGCACCGCTCTTAAAATGTTTTTAACTGTTCCTGTTACCACAGCAAAAGCGGAAAGATCTATCAAATAAAAGATTTATAAAAAAATAGTTGCGAAGCACCATGGAACAAGAAAGGCTTAACAATTTATCATTGATATCGATTAAAAATCTAAGAGATTTGAAGGCAAATAGATTAAAGAAAAGTAATGATGAGTTCGCTTCTGAAAAATCCAGAAAAAAATCAGTTTAGTACGTACCTAACATTTTATTTCTGTAAATAGTATAAATAATGTTATTAAATTAATATTATAATAAGCACATTGAGAATTGAGAATTTTTTTTTTGAAATTCATTTAACCAATACTATAAGGCCCCATACTAATAGGGCCCCATATGAGCTTTTGCCCCGGGCCCCACAAGCTCTAGCTACGGCCCTGCTTCGAATATATTTATAATTTCTTTTTTAATCTATAGAATAACATATTAGTTACGCAATAAAACAAGTTTGTATTAGTTTTTTCATTTAGTAAATAAATGGCAGTATTTTTACTAAGCCTCTTAAAAAGGGTACTTTTTCATAAAGGGTACAAAAACTTGAACAAAAATGTTTGTTCTTTAAAACATCAAACTTATCCTTTCAGAATCTATTTATAATATTAAATATAATATACACCTAATACCACAATAATTATGAGAAATACAAAAGCAAAAATAAATGCATACCGATCTGCATCCCGCTGTGAGCGGACGTGTGTGCGCGAGTGGTGGAAATACCTTACCAAATACCCATTGCTTATAATAATTAATTGCATTCAATCACACAGTGCTCTTCCCTTATTATAAAAATAAAAAAATTAAATACCCACCCTCACCATCTTTTACCAATAAAATATATAAAAAAAAAAAAATAATAATAATCTAATTGCGCCGCGAAATACAAAAAAAAAAAAAAATAACCCACAATCGTCATACAACATCATAGTGCAAGTGCCAGTGCCAGTGCCAGTGCAAAAAACAACAACAACAAAAAAGTGCACCCGAGTACGAAGATGATGATGCACAAGCAACAATCACCACAGCACAGCGGTAAATTTTCTATCTCTCCTTCCCACTTCACTCACAGTGCTTTGACTTCGTCATTATATGCAGTGTATGTATCATCTCATATAATGCTTGTAATTGACTAAGCCAAAGCATATCAGATAAATTGCTGTTATTGATTTTGTGTATCCAGGGGCGGATCAGTACACTGCTTTTTTAGGCATAACACTAGTAGTATTGTACTGTGAAGTCATTTGGGGCCCAAACTTGATATCAGCATAGATAACTGTCTGATTTGGTTTTTTATGTCTGTTTATTGTAATGGTGGGTGAATTTAGGGTTGACTACAGCAACATTCGGGGACTGAGGCAGAATTTTTGTGCTGCATATGTCCATACTGTGAAAAACAGGCCAGCTGTTTTGGCACTAAGTGAAACCCAGGTAGGGGAAAATACCGATCACTCGGAATTCAGCCTACATGGTTATAGCTTAGTGCCTCTATTTTTTCCACATCATGGTCTCGCCGTGTATGTTCGCAGTGATGTAGCTTATCAGCTTCAACCACAATATGGTTCATGTTTGAATAAGAACTTTAATTTCATGTGGTTTAAATTCACCATCCATAAGCGCATCATCCATACTTGTTTTATTTATCGTAGTCCTAGTTTGGATAGTAATTCGACTTCCAACGAATTCGATGCACTATCCGACTCCATCCAGAGAATTATTTCCCATTCTCCGCACAGTGAAATCGTTGTTACGGGCGATTTCAATGTACATAATTCTTCGTGGCTACGCTATTCGGGTCAGACAACACCCGAAGGAAGGTATGTCGAGATTTTTGCTGAGATAAACAACCTAACTCAGCTGGTCGACGAGCCTACTCGGATTCCTGACGTTGCAGGTCAATCCGCCAACACTCTAGATTTGTTTCTTACCTCTGACCCTGATAAATTCACTATAAGTGTATTATCGCCTCTAGGCACATCAGACCATTGTATCATATCTGCGAATTTCTCGTGCTACCAAAACACAGTTAAAGAAAAAATTCCCAAGAGAACCGTTTGGCAGTATGAGAAAGCCAACTGGGACGGTCTCAATGTTTTCTTCAGGAACTTTAACTGGTCACTTTGCTTCCTCGATAGTGACGTAGATTGCAGTGCAGATATGATGACAAACTTAATTCTTTGTGGAATGAGAAATTTTATCCCGAATAGGGTGAAACCTATCAAACCCAAAGAAAACTCATGGTTTGATTCGAGCTGTAAAGAGGTTATTAGTGTTAGAGAAGTAAGCTTCCGAAGTTATAAAGCCAACCCTACTGAGGAAAACCGGAAAAAGTTTCAACAAGCTAGAAAGACCTGTAACGTTCATATTCGACGAACCAAATTTTTACATGATCAAAAATTACGGCAAAAAATTCTACAATGTCCCAAAGGTAGTAAAAATGTTTGGTCATTTGTAAAAAACATACGAAACACCACCTCGTCCTCGGTTCCAACGCTCGTCTTTAACGATAATCCTTTTGTCAGCTCAATCGATAAAGCCAATTTGCTTGCAGCACAGTTTGCTGTTAATTCGTCGCTGCCTGAAAGTGTTATGACTCCTCCTGTACTTGAGAGCGCAAATGATTCTATGGGACAAATCTTCTTCCGCACTCGTGCAGTTGCCAGAGTTCTGAAAGATCTCGATATACACAAATCCGCTGGCCCGGATAGTATCCCTCCCATTGTTCTGAAGAGGTGTTCTTCAACGCTAGCAAAACCACTGCGTAAGCTTTTCCATCTGTCCTACTCTACTGGTCTCTTTCCGAGTGGATGGAAAACAGCATTTGTCCAGCCTGTCCCTTAAAAAGGCGTGTCTTCTTCCCCCTCCAACTATCGGCCAATTGCGCTTACGTCCCTTCTTTCCAAGGTCATGCAAACGCTGATTAATTTTCAGCTAAAGAAATATCTCGAAGAACGAAAGCTTCTTTTTTAAATGACCGGCAGTACGGCTTTCGTAGCAATAGGTCCACTGGTGATCTGATGGTATATCTCACCGAACAGTGGCACAAATCTTTACATCGTTTTTGAGAAAGTAAGATTATTGCGCTTGATATTTCTAAAGCATTTGATAGAGTTTGGCATCAAGCTCTTTTATCGAAAATGCGTGCATTTGGTATCGATGAATCTCTTCTTCGTTGGATTAGAATTTACCTTTCGGACCGTTCAATACAAGTTGTATTGGATGGTTTCAAGTCTGAAATTCACAAAATAAATGCTGGTGTGCCCCAGGGCTCCGTTCTGTCTCCGACTCTCTTCCTTATATTCATAAACGATCTTTTATCTGAAATTTCTAATCCATTAAATTGTTTCGCTGACGACAGTACCCTCAGCTTTTCATATTCGTTCTTAGATTCACATCCATGTCCTTCGGATGTGGAACTTGAACGGCAGCGTATGATAAGCTCATTAAATTCTGATCTCGACAGCATTGTCCAATGGGGAATAAAAAATCGTGTAGAATTTAATGCTTCAAAAACTCAATGCTGTCTACTGTCGTTAAAACAAAACCCACCCCCCATGCCACTATCCATGAGTGGCACTTGCATTGAGGAAACCGAAAAGCTTTCAGTCCTCGGTATGTGTGTCACAGACCACCTTTTATGGAACGACCACATATTCGACATCGCCAAAAATGCTGCTAAGTGTTTAGGTTTTCTCCGTCGATGCAAGAAATTTTTCTCCCCTTCTGATCTGGCTGTGATCTACAAAGCCTTTATTCGTCCAAAACTTGAGTATAACTCTCACATTTGGGCAGGTGCTCCAATAACCCACTTGAGTTTATTGGATAGAATTGAAAAGAGAGCTCTTAAAATGATAGGTGAAAGAACTATAACGGAAACATTCTCATCTCTTGAGCACCGTCGAAATGTTTCATGTCTTTCGTTATTTTACCGTTATTTCCATAAACAATGCTCTAGTGAAATAGCCAGTTGCATTCCTTCCCTCAAACAATTCAACCGTAATACTCGCGCTTCTAGGAATGCCCATCAGTTTACCCTTGAGCCCAATTTCGGACGTACTGTTAAGTACAGAGATTCTTTCTTTAGTCGCACTACTCGAATGTGGAATGCTCTACCCAGCTCAATTTTCCCCTCCCATTGTGATCTACAGACGTTCAAAACCAATGTGCATCGGTATCTCCTTTTAAATCCCCTCCAATCTACCTAATCGCTCGTGCTGTGTATATCATCTTAAGGGTAGTCACAACCCCTTTTGCACGCGCTCAATATAAAAAAAAAAAAAAAAAAAAAATAATACAACAACAAATTTACCTGCTTAAATTTGTTACGTGTGTACCCGCGCCGCGCCGGTCTCATAGTCTGAATGATGCCTCAAACCACTACTACACAAAAACTTAAACCACACTAAAATAAGGGATGAAACAAATCACGAAGCTACCATAAAGCACACTGTGCTAAATTATACCGTTACTAAAATATTTGCGAAAAAGTTATTTTACGGTGCCACAGACCAATGGGCGGGTATAGGAAGGTTAAGGATAAAAAGTGTTTTATTTTCTATTTTGTCCTTACAATGGCTAATACTTTTGACGATTACATATTTTTCAAAGTTGACAATCCTATTGTGTCCCTATCACTTCAAATTTAACTTAGATACAGGTGAGTCACTTTCTAAGCATTTGTCTAGTTAAGAAGCGACATTTATGTTCTATTTCTACGGAATTTGGCTAAAACTCGAACTCAGGCTAAATTCGAATCTAAATTCGTTTATTACTCAGGGCCAATAACTTTTACAAGAAAAGCAAATCCCATATCCCTCTCATACAAAATGATTGATCATCATCATCAGCCTTATTATACACCTATGTATTTAAAAAATGCATCTCGTTTTTAGTTTTAATTTTGGTGAAGTGGTGAATGGAAACGAAGGATAATATTTTACTCTTAAAAACGAATTGAGACTATTAAGTAAAATATGCGAACAACTTTTTTTTAACTTTTTGGGGTTTTGAATACATTAAAAATAATTCTTGCAAGACTTCACTTTTGAGAAACCCAAACGAAGATATTTTCATACACAAAATGGCAGAAGCAATTCTTATAGTTTTTATTTGTCTCATGTTTAAAAAATTTAGGTAGGCGTATGTTCAAACATTTATAATATGCTTTATAGATTTATGAAAATTACGTTCTTCAAAGCAATATAACAACACTGACTAAAATCACACTATTTAAACAACTATCCGACATTTTTATGATGCGCGATTACTTTCTTAAAGAAGTCTTAAAGGAGGTGTCTGTAGTTATTTTCAGCTGAATGTTCTATAAAAGCTATTATTTTTCTAGCTTAGGCAACCAATTTCGGCAGACCTCATTACATGAAGTCTCATCAATTTAAAGGCACTAAACAAGCTATTTTGAAATAAATAAATCGTTAAATGGTTGACTTGCATTATTTAGCCTTAAAATTATTCAATGTTAGCAATAGCATATCAAATTCTGAAAATTGGACCTTATACAAGTTAAATTGTTAGTTGGGATACTAAACATTGACTTTGAATTAAGATTCCGGGTCTGATATTCTCTCATCTTCTGATAATTCGTCAAAAAAGCATTTCGTTATTTCCACTCTTTTTTCTTTTTTTTTTTTTGGAACTAAATTAAGTTGGTACAATGCTAAAAATAGCTGCCAAGAAAGAGATTTTATTATTTTTTTTAAATTTATTTCAGTTTCTTACAAACTTATCTCGGTTCGGGGGCCGGCCACTGTATCTCGGGGGCCCCGTATAGTTGATATGGCTGATACCGCGGTAGCTACGCCCCTGACTAGTTAGCAATTTGCCAAGTATTTAGCAATTCACTATGTATTCCGAAATGTTAAACCTTTTGCTAACTATTAAACTGCTAATTAAGCAGATAGCAGAACATTTGTAGGGTTTAAATTTGTTGTGAAAAAAACATCAATAGCAACCAACAATAACAAATCGCCACCAATAAGCAGCACATCGCCACCAGCGAGCAGCACATCGCCACCAGCAAGCAGCACAACAACACACGGCAACAAATAGATAAACGAAGATATCAAATTCGTCTTTCTTTTATAGTATTCATTATAATTTTGTCGTTCTGCAAGATAGTCCAGTCGAATCGTCATTTGACCTTGCGTTGATCCGCACGGTCTGTTTTTTTTTCATGAATCGACAGGGGCTTACAAGAAAAGCTTAACCCTAGATTTGCACCACCTGACAACTTTTTTTACGAAAGTTATTCTTAAAAGGTACTTTTTGACTTTTTTTGGATTTTTGCAAATATTTCGGCTCCAGTACATTGCACAGTAAAAAATTTAAATACGTTTTGTTTGTAATTATATTATCTAGCATAAAGTGTTAAGCTTTTTTTGTTTGAACAAATAAGTACAAAGTTACCGTTAGTTTTAGTAATTTTCTTTTGGTTTTTAGACGGTTTTTCATTATTATTTCGAAAAAAGCTTATGTTTTGGTAAGTTTTTCTTTTTTGTTTTGTCTAGCTGTTGCTATTCCCTACAATTTAAAAATTGAGCTCTTAGTTCAAAACGGGAGCTGATAAATCTATGAATGAACACAGGCAAGTCGGAGCCCCCCAAAAAAGACATTTTCTGTTTTTTACGAATATCTTGGCTCCAGTATATCGCAAAGTAAAAAATGAGAAAAAATATTACTAATTAGAATATTAGCTGTTGTTTAAATAAATAAATATTTTTTTTTTAACAAATAAATACAAATTAACAGCTAGTTTTAGTCAGTTTTATTAATTTTATTTTGTTGAACAAATACTTTTGAGTTATAATTTTGATAAAGGCTTGTGAATCAGCTTAATTAATAACTAATTTATAGTCCTTTTAATTTCTTAAATTAAAAAAAAAAAATAGCTCCCTACGACATACTAGAGCTGAGCAATGAATGAATCAATAAGGGCAAGTCATACCAAAAAAAACCTTTTCTGTATGATCAATAAATAGTACAGTAACTATTATGTACATTCACGTATGCGTCAAATCTGGTATTTCTGATTTTTTGCTGAGTTTTCAGGATATTGGCCTAGTAAATAACCTAAGTTTTCGACCTCAAGCGGCGCGGTGACCGCTTCATGGTCAACAATCAGAAAAACCACGATTTTTTCGCGATTTTTTTTTTCAGTTGTTGGTGATTTTAGTCCTAAATAATTAATTTTAAATAAAAGCATTGTTCTAGGATTTCAAGGTTTCTTAATTTGCTTCATTTTGAGACCAAAACCAACTCTGTAGACTCCTCTGTAAATAAAGTTATTTTAATCGATAGTTTTGAAGAAATTTATTTCCAAACCCAAAATATTGAAAAAGAAATTTGCTCCAAGGATCCTGTTTCTACTTAGTAAATAGTAGACAATTTTTTTTCAGAATGTTAAGTTTGGAAATTTCTCAAAAACTATCGATTAAAATAACTTTATTTAAACGGAAAATTCAAGAATGGGTTTCTGGGTTCAAGATAAGCTATAGAAGAATATTGTGGGTGTTACCATTATTTTTCAATAGTGTTGTTTCGTCCTTAAGTCATTTTTGTACACAATTACCCCTCCCATCTTAACGGGGGTATATACACCCCCTTCCGGTATGGTTGACCCATTATTTTGGCCCAGTCTACACGCTCCAGTGCTTTGATGTTTTTATGTCAACCTTTCTTTATTTGCCATTATACTGTTTGATAACACTACTTTTTATATGCATTTTCTTATCGCTAAATTTTGAATTGTTGTATTTTGGAAAGCATTGGGTCTACAGAGTTGGTTTTGGTCTCAAAATGAAGCAAATTAAGATACTTTGAAATCCTAGAACAATGCTTTTATTTAAAATGTATTATGTAGGACTAAAATTACCAATAACTGAAAATAAGAGCGAAAAATTGTGGTTTTTCTGATTTTTGACCATGAAGCGGTCACCGCGCCGCTTGAGGTCGAAAACTTAGGTTATTTACTAGGCCAATATCCTGAAAACTCAGCAAAAAATCAGAAATAATGTACTATTTATTTATCATACAGAAAAGGTTTTTTTTGGTATGACTTGCCCTTATTCATTCATTCATTGCTCAGCTCTAGTATGTCGTAGGGAGCTATTTTTTTTTTTTTTAATTTTAAGAAATTAAAAGGTCTATAAATTAGTTATTAACTAAGTTGATTCACAAGCCTTTATCAAAATTATAACTCAAAAGTATTTGTTCAACAAAATAAAATTAATAAAACTGACTTAAACTAGCTGTTAATTTTTATTTTTTTTTTTAATATTTATTTATTTAAACAATAGCTAATATTCTTATTAGTAATATTTTTTATCATTTTTTACTTTGCGATAAACTGGAGCCAAGATATTCGTAAGACACAGAAAATGTCTTTTTTGGGGGGCTCCGACTTGCCTTTGTTCATTCATAGATTTCTCGGCTCCCGTTTTGAGTTAGGAGCTCAACTTTTGTTTAAATTGTAAGGAATAGCAACAGCTAGACAAAACGAAAAAGAAAAACTAACCAAAACATAAGCTTTTTTCGAAATAATAATGAAAAAACTTCTAAGAACCAAAAGAAAATTACTAAAACTAACGGTAACTTTGTACTTATTTGTTCAAACAAAAAAAAGTTTAACACTACATGCTAGATAATTTAATTACAAATAAACCGTATTTAATTTTTTTACTGTGCAATGTACTGTAGCCGAGATATTTGCAAAAATCCAAAAAAAGTCAAAAAGTACGTTTTTACGAATAACTTTGGTAAAAAAGTTGTCAGGTGGTGCAAATCTAGGGTTAAGCTTTTCTTGTAAGCCCCTATCGATTCATGAAAAAAACAGACCGTGCGGATCAACGCAAGGTCAAGCCCTTTTTTACGAAGGTTCGACTGGACTAAGAATGCAGTTTTTTTTTGTATATTAATGCATATTGAGCTTAACTTACAATTAATTTAGAATAAGCATAATTTTTCAAAAATCTTTCCTTTCCTTCTATTCCTTCTAACTAGTGCCGTGCATTGCATTTAAAAGACCTGAGGTCTTACAGGCATATAGTTAAAATTATAAAATTATAAACATTGACTTTGAATTAAGATTCCGGGTCTGATATTCTCTCATCTTCTGATAATTCGTCAAAAAAGCATTTCGTTATTTCCACTCTTTTTTCTTTATTTTTTTCAGTATTTCTGATTCACTAGGTATTCCGAAATGTTAAACCTTTTGCTAACTATTAAACTGTCAATTAAGCAGATAGCAGAACATTTGTAGGGTTTAAATTTGTTGTGAAAAAAACATCAATAGCAACCAACAATAACACATCGCCACCAATAAGCAGCACATCGCCACCAGTCATTTTCTTTTGGTTTTTAGACGGTTTTTCATTATTATTTCGAAAAAAGCTTATGTTTTGGTAAGTTTTTCTTTTTTGTTTTGTCTAGCTGTTGCTATTCCCTACAATTTAAAAATTGAGCTCTTAGTTCAAAACGGGAGCCGATAAATCTATGAATGAACACAGGCAAGTCGGAGCCCCCCAAAAAAAGACATTTTCTGTTTTTTACGAATATCTTGGCTCCAGTATATCGCAAAGTAAAAAATGAGAAAAAATATTACTAATTAGAATATTAGCTGTTGTTTAAATAAATAAATATTTTTTTTTTAACAAATAAATACAAATTAACAGCTAGTTTTAGTCAGTTTTATTAATTTTATTTTGTTGAACAAATACTTTTGAGTTATAATTTTGATAAAGGCTTGTGAATCAGCTTAATTAATAACTAATTTATAGTCCTTTTAATTTCTTAAATTTAAAAAAAAAAATTGCTCCCTACGACATAGCAATGAATGAATCAATTAGGGCAAGTCATACCAAAAAAAAACCTTTTCTGTATGATAAATAAATAGTACAGTAACTATTATGTACATTCACGTATGCGCAAATCTGGTATTTCTGATTTTTTGCTGAGTTTTCAGGATATTGGCCTAGTAAATACCTAAGTTTTCGACCTCAAGCGGCGCGGTGACCGCTTCATGGTCAAAAATCAGAATAAGCACGATTTTTTCGCGATTTTTTTCAGTTATTGGTGATTTTAGTCCTAAATAATTAATTTTAAATAAAAGCGTTGTTCTAAGATTTCAAAGTTTCTTAATTTGCTTCATTTTGAGACCAAAACCAACTCTGTAGACCCGATGGTTTCCAAAATACAACAATTCAAAATCTGTTTAAATAAAGTTATTTTAATCGATAGTTTTTGAGAAATTTATTTCCAAACCCAAAATATTGAAAAAAAAATTTGCTCCAAGGATCCTGTTTCTACTTAGTAAATAGTAGACAATTTTTTTTCAGAATGTTAAGTTTGGAAATAAATTTGTCAAAAACTATCGATTAAAATAACTTTATTTAAACGGAAAATTCAAGAATGGGTTTCTGGGTTCAAGATAAGCTATAGAAGAATATTGTGGGTGTTACCATTATTTTTCAATAGTGTTGTTTCTTCCTTAAGTCATTTTTGTACACAATTACCTCTCCCATCTTAACGGGGGTATATAGACCCCCTTTCCGGTATGGTTGACCCACTATTTTGGCCCAGTCTACACGCTCCAGTGCTTTGATGTATTTATGTCAACCTTAACTGGTCACTATGCTTCCTCGGTGGTGACGTAGATTCCAGTGCAGATATGATTACAAACTTAATTCTTTGTGGAATGAGAAATTTTATCCCGAATAGGGTACAATCTATCAAACCCAAAGAAAACGCATGGTTTGATTCGAGCTGTAAAGAGGTTATAGGGGTTAGAGAAGTAAGCTTCCGTTGTTATAAAGCCAACCCCACCTAGGAAAACCGGAAAAAGTTCCAACAAGCAAGGAAGACCTGTAATGTTCATATTCGACGAACCAAATTTTTACATGATCAAAAATTACGGCAAAAAATACTACAATGTCCCAAAGGTAGTAAAAATGTTTGGTCATTTGTAAAGAACATACGAAATACCACCTCGTCCTCGGTTCCAACACTCGTCTTTAACGATAATCCTTTTGTCAGCTCAATCGATAAAGCCAATTTGCTTGCAGCACAGTTTGCTGTTAATTCGACGCTGCCAGAGAGTGTTATGACTCCTCCTATACTTGAGAACGTAAATGATTTTATGGGACAAATCTTCTTTCGCACTCGTGCAGTTGCTAGAGTTCTAAAAGATCTTGACGTACACAAATCCGCTGGCCCGGATAGTATCCCTCCCATTGTTCTGAAGAGGTGTTCTTCAACGCTGGCAAAACCACTGCGTAAGCTTTTCCATCTGTCCTATTCTACTGGTCTCTTTCCGAGTGGATGGAAAACAGCACTTGTCCAGCCTGTCCCTAAGAAAGGCGTATCTTCTTCCCCCTCTAACTACCGACCAATTGCGCTTACGTCCCTTCATTCCAAGGTCATGGAAACGCTGATTAATTTTCAGCTCAAGAAATATCTCGAAGAACGAAAGCTTCTTAATGACCGACAGTACGGCTTTCGTAGCAATAGGTCCACTGGTGATCTGATGGTATATCTCACCGAACAGTGGCACAAATCTTTACATCGTTTTGGATAAAGTAAGATTATTGCGCTTGATATTTCAAAAGCATTTGATAGAGTTTGGCACCAAGCTCTTTTATCGAAAATGCGTGCATTTGGTATTGATGAATCTCTTCTTCGTTGGATTAGAAATTACCTTTCGGACCGTTCAATACAAGTTTTTTTGGACGGTTTCAAGTCTGAAGTTCACAAAATAAATGCTGGCGTGCCCCAGGGCTCCGTTTTGTCTCCGACTCTCTTCCTTATATTCATAAATGCTCTTTTGTCTGAAACTTCTAATCCACTAAACTGTTTCGCTGACGACAGTACCCTCAGCTTCTCATATTCGTTTCCAGATTCACATCCATGTCCTTCGGATGTGGAACTTGAACGGAAGCGTATGATAAGCTCATTAAATTCTGATCTCGACAGCATTGTCCATTGGGGAATACAAAACCGCGTAGAATTGAATGCATCTAAAACTTAATGCTGTCTACTGTCGTTAAAGCAAAACCCACCTCCCTTGCCGCTATCCATGAGTGGCACTTGCATTGAGGACACTGAACAGCTTTCGGTCCTCGGCATGCGCGTCACAGACCACCTTTTGTGGAATGAACACATATTCGACGTCGCTAAAAACGCTGCGAAATGTTTGGGGTTCCTTAGGCGATGCAAGAAATTTTTTTCCTCTTCTGATCTGGCTACGATCTATAAGGCGTACATCCGTCCAAAGCTTGAGTACAATTCGCATATCTGGGCAGGTGCTCCTTCAACATACTTGAGTCTGTTGGATAGTATACAGAAAAAAGTTTTATAAATGATAGGTGACAAAACTATAACGGAAACATTTACATCTCTAGAGCACCGACGTAATGTTTCATGTCTTGTCTTATTTTATCGCTACTTTAACAAACAGTGTTCCAGTGAAATAGCTAGTTGCATTCCTCCCCTTAAACAATTTAACCGCAATACTCGCGCTTCTAGGAATGCTCATCAGTTTACCCTTGAGCCCAATTTCGGACGTACTGTCAAGTATAGGGATTCTTTTTTTAACCGCACAACACGAATGTGGAATGTTATACCTTACTCTATTTTTCCCTATTATTATGATATTCAGAAATTCAAAACCAATGTGTATCGGTATCTCCTTTTTAACCCTATCCTATTTTCCTAACGCTCGCACTGTGTTTTACATGTTAAGGGTATTAATAACCCCTTGAGTGCGCGACAAGTATAAAAAAAACCTTCTTTATTTGCCATTATACTGTTTGATAACACTACTTTTTATATGCATTTTCTTATCGCTAAATTTTGAATTGTTGTATTTTGGAAACCATTGGGTCTACAGAGTTGGTTTTGGTCTCAAAATGAAGCAAATTAAGATACTTTGAAATCCTAGAACAATGCTTTTATTTAAAATTTATTATTTAGGACTAAAATTACCAATAACTGAAAAAAAGCGCGAAAAATTGTGGTTTTTCTGATTTTTGACCATGAAGCGGTCACCGCGCTTATTTATTTAAACAATAGCTAATATTCTTATTAGTAATATTTTTTATCATTTTTTACTTTGCGATAAACTGGAGCCAAGATATTCGTAAAAAACAGAAAATGTCTTTTTTGGGGGGCTCGGACTTGCCTGTGTTCATTCATAGATTTCTTGGCTCCCGTTTTGAGTTAGGAGCTCAACTTTTGTTTAAATTGTAGGGAATAGCAACAGCTTGACAAAACGAAAAAGAAAAACTAACCAAAACATAAGCTTTTTTCGAAATAATAATGAAAAAACTTCTAAGAACCAAAAGAAAATTACTAAAACTAACGGTAACTTTGTACTTATTTGTTCACACAAAAAAAAGCTTAACACTACATGCTAGATAATTTAATTACAAATAAACCGTATTTAATTTTTTTACTGTGCAATGTACTGGAGCTGAGATATTTGCAAAAATCCAAAAAAAGTCAAAAAGTACGTTTTTACGAATAACTTTGGTAAAAAAGTTGTCAGGTGGTGCAAATCTAGGGTTAAGCTTTTCTTGTAAGCCCCTATCGATTCATGAAAAAACAGACCATGCGGATCAACTCAAGGTCAAGCCATTTTTTACGACGGTTCGACTGGACTAAGAATGCACTTTTTTTTGTATATTAATGCATATTGAGCTTAACTTACAATTAATTTAGAATAAGCATAATTTTTGTATAAAAGTAGGAAATCAGTAATAATAAGCCTCACTTGCTATTATAACGGCAATCACACAATTTGTTTTACCCCGACTTCCCCCACCAGTGGTAAAGGGTCTATTAATTCAAATCGTCTTTTATTTTTTATTCGCAGAATTTTTTTTAAACAGAATTTTGAAAAGCAGAATTTTGTAAAACAGAGTCGAAAAAAGCAGAATTTTGAAAAGCAGACTTTTTGTACCAATAGGCAGAATATTTAAAAGCAGAATTTTGAAACCAGAACTTCGACCCACTCCCCTTCAAATCGTCTGAAAAGATTCTTTTCTTCTTTTTTTTCGAGTAGATTCTTTTGCACGTTGCGTTGTTCTTCCAGAAGATTCTTCTGTTCACTACGTTGTTCTTCAAATCGTACAAGCAGATTCCTTTGTTCATTCTTCTGCTCATTTAGTTGTTCTTCAAACTGGGCAAGCAGCTGAGCCATCATATTTGTCATATCTAAGGTTGTGCTTACTTGATCTTCCGGCATTTCAGTTTCAAATAGAACCGTGTCTGGATTTTCTTCGTGTTCCCTTAAATCATCCTGCAGACGAATAATGAGGTCATTTTGGGTTCCAGCAGTAGGAAGACCTCGTCTGTTCAGTTCTGCCTATTTTACCCATTTTGATTCTATTTTTGTTCTTGTACTTTTCACAAGCGCATTTCTTTTTTGTTTACTGGTCCACACACTTAATCAATCTTCACTGTTAATTATCTGAATGCACAGACAAAATATGTTTTATTCCACTTTACTGACACCAATGTAATATTTTACCAAGGGTTCGCAAAATAAAACTTATTTCCTTTATTCAAACTGAACTGCAATGACTTCACAAAATAAGACGCCTTTATTTCACTTCAAATACTTTTATTATAAACAAGCACAAGTATGCAACTCTTAATTCACTATTTTTACGCCGCCGCGCCGATCGACGTTTATCCATACGCTTTTAAAAACAAACTGCCGCTTTTTAACGAGTGGAACTCTAGACATTAATTCTCAAGCTAGTTGGTGACTTATGAATTAAAAAAACATTTAATTCATAAGCAAGTTAGTGATTTATGAATTAAAAAAAGAAGTAATTCATAAGCCAGTTAGTGATTTATGAATTAAAAAACACTTAGGGCCAGTTTGTTCACAGTGGGTTAAATTTAGTATGTGAGTGAAATCTATGATTAGCAACTCATACTTTGATTTTTTTAAACAAAATTTAATCATTAAATACATTTTGAGGATTTATCAGCTCCACTAATCATGTATTAATGATAATCAGCTGTGAACAAACTGGCCCTTAATTTATAAGCTAGTTAGTGATTTATGAATTAAAAAACGTTTAATTCAAAAGCAAATTATTGATTTATGAATTTAAAAAAAATAACTCATTATAAGTTAATTGCTGACTTATGAATTAAAAAAAAAATTCATAACCTAGCAAGTGACTTATTAATTAAAAAAAATGAATTCATTAGATACAGTTGATGATTTATGAATTAAAATCATTTTAACTCATAAGCTAGCAAGTGACTTATGAATTTAAAAAAAAAAAAATAATTCAGAATAAGCCACCAAATGGCTTATGAATTAAAAAAAAATAATTCTTAAGCTATAGTTGGAGTGTTATGAATTAAAAATTCATAAGCAAAGGGGTAATTTTGAGTTAGAACATTTTCGATTGATAGTGAGCTTATGACTTGGAAAATTAAAAGCTAGAATGTCGAATTTGCAATTTAAAGGCAAGGTTTGAAAGATAAAAACAGATTGAAAAGCTAATACTTACTAAGCAGGAACCAAAAGTTTGTAATAAAATAAAAAGAAAGAAATATTTTAAATAATATTATTAATTATTTATTTTTTAAATAAAATTAAATTAGAGAAAAAATCTCCCTGCCCCCAAATCCAATTCAACCTCCATAATTGTTCATTGAACAATGAAACAAAATATGTGTAGAATGCATGTACATTACATTTACATAGGTATATATTTTAAGATTTTATGAAAAATACGTTCGTATGAACCTACTACCTACTAATTATATTTTTTTCGTAATGTTTCCATATCAGACATGAAGAAACATTTTATGGGGCCCCTCATCTCGAACTCAGAAATTTTTTTGTTCAAACTTAATTTTTTGACAGAAGCACTCATTCCACTCCATAAACATTTATGTATTTACATATTCTATAACGACATTTATGTACATTATGTACATAATATTAAAAATCGATGTATGTAAGTACGTTCCATATAGACTCAAAATGAGATTGATTTTGATGAAATTTTCAGGAAATCTACAGATTAGGGCTTAGTTATAGCTATCATTGGAAACGATAATTGAAAATATTAATCGTCAATTTTAAGAGATTTAGAAGTTAAAACAAATGATTATTGAGATGCCAAAGTAAAGCTTATTGACTTAATAATTATTTCTATGTAAAACGAAATTCAATTTGACACAACTTTTCTCATAAAATGATTTTTAATTTTTTAATGATGAACTACCCTACCAATGATCATTGAAATAATTAAAAGTTACGTTATGGGGAAGATATGGCTCAAAATAATTTTTTTTGGAGGAGAAATAATTTTGAAGAGGTAAGCTACCTTTCTGCATTAAAATATTCAATGATAAAAACTTTCGAAGGGTCTCAAAATCAACAATTAACTTTTTCAATGATGGTTTTCAATGAAAGCTATAACTGGCACCTTAGCCAAACTGGATCAAAAGAATTTTTGTTTGGTTAAAGTAAAGTGTTTCCTTTATAAAGCAGGGGTCGGTCGCCAGTTTGAAAAAAAAGCTTTTATTTTGTTTTCTATTCATTGTTTTTTGCACTTTACATGTTGGTTGGTATACCTATAAATGCTGATATGTTGTCCTAATTTTGTGCCCGTTCTAGTAGCACTATTTTCTCAATATCTTCTTCGCAAAAATGTTTTGTTGGATAATTTTTCCCGGAAAAATATTGAGTATGGCCAACAGTTTTTGACAAAATCTCTATATTAGAAGGCTTAATTGAATGATTCTAAACTAAAAAGTTTTTTTTTCAGGGCTACTGCCTCTTGCGAGGAATTTACAAATCCTCCAAGAGTATTACTTGTCACGAATAAGTGCTTCTCGTCTAGCCGTTCGGATTCAGCATACAATTGTAGGTCCCTTCCATTCCTGTCGATACACGCACACAGGAATGGTTGCGAGTTGTTAGTCACTAGGCCCTGGTTCTTTATGAGCCGTTGTGCCACCCAATTTAATTATTGATTTAATTGAATGATTCAGATTTTTTTTTAAATAATCGAGAGCAATCTCGAACCAGTTATCACTGAAAGCTTCTATTAAGACGACATCATCTTCAAAATATCTACTGAGTTCAAAAACTTTTTTGATATAGCCAGGTCTAAACGTTTTCAACTTAGTTTAAGCCAAGTTAAGAGGGCGGTCCCGGTAAAAGTTCCATTTTTGTATTCTTAATCTAGATTTTACCTGACTTAGAAGTGTGGAAAGAGTCGCAGTCTTGTTGAAACATCGAAGGTACAGTTCTAAAAATATTAGTAAGTTTTGGAAATACACGTTCCAGCAAACATTAATTAAATATTTTCTATCCCCTGATCGTCATATTGGGTTACAACAAAGAATATAAAGTTAACGAAAAGTATTATCTGTATCTGACAATAAAATCATGCTTTTCTAAAGAAGAATAAAACAACGAAACAAAAATGATTGAGACAAAAGCTCTTACTCATACAATCTTGCCAAACAACACATACAATGTTTATAAGGAGATGGGTAGGTATAATAAGGACAAAAACGCAAGCTGTGTCACTGTGTGTGATATATCATTGTAAAAGTGCTGAGAGAATTATTGAATAGCCCATAAAAAAGCAAAAGCTCTGAGAGCGGTTCGCAATATTTGAACCCGCAAAATTTGTATGAGATGCGTCTTCTTGGTAATTTTATATTCTTTGGTTATAGTTTCTCACGCCATAATACCTCACGTACGACTGTGATGTCTAAATGGATAAAGTTTTTCTCTTTTATAAAATATTAAAGTTAAAACTAACAATTTAAAATCAGAAAAGACAATATATTTTCATTCGTAAATCGAAACGACATTATCAATAGGAAAATTCATTCCGTATCTCATATAACCTTGACTTTGGAATGGTTCTTTAACATTTTTAAATGGTGGGTGCTAGGTATTTTTGCATATCATTTTTGGCTGGCTTAAACGTCAATTTTGACGTCATTTAAGGGACTGAAAATGATATTTGAGGCAAACCACAGTTTTAACCTCATTTTTTCGTCCCTATCTTATTTCTTCCGCTGTGTAAGTTTTTCATTTTTTGCAGCATTTGTTGATATCCGCAAGATAATTGTTAAAAAGCTGTGTAATTTATTTTCAGTTTGGTAGATTTTTCTCGGCATAAGAGTTTATTGAATTTTTACTTTTTCTGCTTCCGTAAACGTTTTACTAAACTTCATTTTTATTTAAAGAATTATTTAAAGGGCGAAAAACTGCCCTTTCTTAAATATTTTAAAAATGTTTGATTAGAAAAAATCCAGTTACATAATCCGTGATATTTCTTTAAATAGTCCAAGATACTCTTTAGTTTTGCATCTTTATTTTTGTAAAATATGTATGTACCCACAACTAGTAGGTAAATTTATTTTGAAACACAATTTGTTTAGTAAATATCTATTGTATGCAATATAAATAGCGAACAAAGATAAGAATAAAGAGTGTATTATAATTACTATGGTTTATGTTTTCTCTCAAGTAGCCCGTAGCGTAATGGTTAGTGCGTTCGACTGTCACGCTGGAGGTCAGGGTTTACTTCCCAGCCTCGTCCACCTTAAAAAACTAAACAATTTTTTTTCAGGGCTACTGCCTCTTGCGAGGAATTGACAAATCCTCCAAGAGTATCACTTGTCACGAATGAGTGCTTCTCGTCTAGCCGTTCGGATTCGGCATAAAAATGTAGGTCCCTTCCATTCCTGTCGACAGGCGCACACAGGAATTGTTGCCAGTTGTTAGTCACTAGGCCCTGGTTCTTCACGAGCCGTTGTGCCACACAATTTTTTTTTTTTTTTTGTCGTAAAAACTGCCTTTAAGACTACAAAACTCTGATCATACAAGGGGCCCCATTTAGCATTGCCGCCCAGGGCCCCAACAAGCTTAGTCCGTCACTGCACAGATGTACTTATTTATTCGGTTGATGTACTAATTTATTCGGTTTGCTTAAATGGGCATATTCACCACGATATGTTAAAAAAAGCAATTAAATTCTATAAATTGGGTGGGCCAAATCCCCGAAAAGATTTGTGGACATAATAGACTGCTCCAACTTACTTACCATTTTTGTTAAAATCGTTTGATTAGTTTAGTTTGATAGCTACGGCTCCAATGTATTCACTTTAATGAGCTAAATTTAATTTTGCTTTGGCTCCTTAGCGGAGCAGCATAATGGTGGATATACATGTATCTTCGTCTGACTTCTGGAAAAAAAGGGGATGCAAATTAAAAAGTACATTTGTTGGATAGAGAGGGAACACCAAAATGCAGAAGATCTTCGTGCATCTGCATGTACGAAGATCTTCTGCATTTTGGTGTTTCCTCTCTATCCAACAAATGAAAATTTTAATTTTGCATACCCTTATTTTTGCAGAAGCCAGACGAAGATACATGTAAATCTACCATAATCCGCTTCATTCAGAGCTTCTATTGTGTTTAAAGCCTAGTACGCTGCTGATGTGAAACGAAAAATCCAATACAAAAATTACGTGACGAAATCATAATGCTGGATCTACATGTATCTTCGTCTGCAAATATGAAGAAAAGTAGAGCGGGACAGATGTATGCCAGAACTCCAAGTGGTGAAAGAGCACCATCAAGAAGATGAACTTGTTCGTCTTCATAACTGCATTATGGCACTTCTTATAATCTTAATGCACGAAGATTTTCTGCATTTTGGTGTTCCCTCTCTATACAACAAATGTACATTTTAATTTTGCATCCCCTTTTTTTTTGCAGAAGTCGGACGAAAATACATGTAAATCCACCATAAACAAAAACTTTCGTTGTGCTTTTCGTTCTGTGGTACTCTGAACGACCAGCGAAATTGATGATTACACCAGATTGTTTTGAGAGGTCTCCACTCTTTACGCACAGACATAATTGCCCGGACCACTAATTGTGTGTGGAAAATTGACATTTGAGCTCGTTTGTGTTTTAATTCCATGATCTTTCATTCAGCCAGCATGGCTTTTGTTGGTTGTTTTTTTGTTAAATTTTGTGTTATTTGTTTGCAATTTGTGAAAATCTCCATTAATATTTTTCCGCTGTCTGCAAACATTTCGTTGACTTTTTGCAGACCACATGAACATTCCGTTTCGCATCAGCAGCATACTAGTTTTAAGCATTGAAACTGATTTTAAAATAATACTAACATTAAAGCGATTTCCATGGGTCTTTCAGAAGCCTTTTGAACGCTAGCATGTAGTTGGCCCACCAACTATTGAGTTGAGCAAAAAGGTTAATTGCAATCGTTTGAACATCGTTTATCGACGTTTGTATAAGTTGAAGATTCGTTTGTACACTCAACGTTTTTTTTATATATAGCCACTTCAAATAAATTTACGGAGTTTGACCCATCAACTATAACAGAATAATCTGGAATAGCCCAGTCAAATTCGACAATAAATTCGCAAAGCACGATGTAGTTCTGCATTTTTGATATGTTGTTGGGGCATGTTATAGTAGTCTATAGCTAGGTTTCATTTTTTTAGTCGATGGCTACCGACGTATTTATAAAATAAGCTGCACTGATGTGCTGCAAGTTATATAATTTCCAGGGGAAAAAATGCCAGACCACGGGCAATTACAACAACTATCTAGGTGCAAGAATTTAACCAAATTCCCCTGGAAATTATATAATTTGCAGCACATCAGTACAGCTTATTTTTATAAATACGTCAGTAGCCATCGATTCAAAACATGTGTCTAAGAAAGGCAACAACAATTCTTACTGAAGAGCTCAATTGTTGTTGTCAGAGCGAAACACATCTGCAAAAACCATCTAAATTAATATTTCATATTAAAAAGTGCACTCAACAAAATCTTCTTCTTATTAAAATGCCAGACCACGGGCAATTACAACAACTATCTTACTCAACTTTTGATGGCGCTCACAGCCCAGGATGGGCTTCGGCCTCAACTAACAAGCCCCTCCAGCCAGCTCTGTCCCTAGCTAGCCGCTTCCAGTTGCGCACACCAAGTGATTTGATGTCGTCATTCACTTGTTTGCGCTACCTGTTACGGGTTCTTCCTCTGCTCCGTACCCCATCGGGGTTGGATTCGAAGACTCGTCGGGCAGGTGCGTTGCTGTACATACGCTCCACGTGCCCCAGCCATCTCAGCCGCTATATTATCAGCTTTTGGACCAGGTCAACGTCGCTGTATAGCCCGTATAGCGTCGTTGAATCTTCTCCTCCATACTCCTTCGATACACACGGGACCGAAAATCACACGAAGAATCTTCCTCTCAAAGCACCCTAGCAGATTTTTATCCGAATCTTTCAATGGCCATGCTTGTGACCCATAAAGCAGGACCAGGATGATTAGGGTCTTGTATAAAGTCTCCTTGGTTCTCTGAGAGAGGGCCTTACTACTTGATTTGCCTTCTTAGACCGAAGAAACAGCGGTTGGCAAGAGTAATTCTCGCTTGATTTCTGCACTGATGTCATTCTGCGATGTAATAGTGGAGCCCAGGTAGACAAGGTCCTTGACAACTTCGAAGTTATATCTGTCAATCGTGATATTTTGCCCGAGTCGACGATGTTGAGATTCCTCTCTCGATGACAGCATATACTTCGTCTTGTCCTCATTAACCGCCAATCCCATTCTAACCGCCTCCGATTCAATGGTCGCAAATGCCCCTGCCACAGCTCTCTTCGTTCTGCCGACAATGTCTACGAAAGCAATTGAACGGGCTTTTGATAGATTGTACCACTGATGTTGACATGTGCGTTGCGTACAATGGCTTCAAGAACGATGTTGAATAGATTGCATGATAACGCGTCGTTTTTTAACCAAATTTTATTAAAATTTTAAAACATCATAAACATTCGTTTGTCTCTTTTTTATAATGATTTTTCATCGTGTTAATTTTTTTAATTTGTATTTATTTCCATATAATTATTATTATTTATTATTTATTATTTATTATTTATTATTTATTATTTATTATTTATTATTTATTATTTATTATTTATTATTTATTATTTATTATTTATTATTTATTATTTATTATTTATTATTTATTATTTATTATTTATTATTTATTATTTATTATTTATTATTTATTATTTATTATTTATTATTTATTATTTATTATTTATTATTTATTATTTATTATTTATTATTTATTATTTATTATTTATTATTTATTATTTATTATTTATTATTTATTATTTATTATTTATTATTTATTATTTATTATTTATTATTTATTATTTATTATTTATTATTTATTATTTATTATTTATTATTTATTATTTATTATTTATTATTTATTATTTATTATTTATTATTTATTATTTATTATTTATTATTTATTATTTATTATTTATTATTTATTATTTATTATTTATTATTTATTATTTATTATTTATTATTTATTATTTATTATTTATTATTTATTATTATTTATTATTATTTATTATTATTTATTATTTATTATTTATTATTTAATTATTACTTTTTTTTGTGATATGTTGGCCCACCAACTATTTATAACGCTCGAAAAATCTAAAAACACAGTTCGATAGAAAATCTTTTGTATACGTTTGTCTTTTTTTTCGTTTGTATACGTCCCAAAATTTTTTTGACAAACATTTTTTTTTTAAACCAAATTTAATTAAAATTTTAACTCATATGCATTCGTTTGTACTTTTTTATAATGATTTTTCATCGTGTTAATTTTTTTAATTCGTTTTTATTTCTATTTTTAATTAATTATTGCTTTTTTGGGACATGGAGTTGGGCCACCGCATTCTCTTTTATTTGGGTATCAACAGTTTCACTTTATAGACTTTATTCGTTTTATTTCTATTCTTTTTAAGGAGTGCCCTGCATTAAGGCTGCATTTAAAAAGACTTAAGTTACACCTTGAGCATATTATTTTTTCAGTTAAAATAATTAAAAAAAAAAGCAAACAAAAATAATAATTCTAGTTCTATACTTGTTAATTATTTTGAAATTTGCCGTCGGCTTAATGCTTTTAATGAGTGTCTTTTCTACATGAAATAGAAAGTAATTATAGGTACAAATACAAATTAAATTATTTTTTTAAATGCAGTTTTTTAAAGAACTGACTACTTAATAATAACCAAAAAAACAAAAACTGCTGAAGATCGAGAGAGAAAAATGAGAGAAAAATATATAATATTAAAGTATTTATTAACTTGAAAAATAGAAATAAATTATTAAATTTTTTTAATACATTTTTAAATGCAGTTTTTTAAAGGGCCCATAAATCAATAAGAATTCCCATTAGAATTTAGAATAACTATTATAGTTCCAGAGAAAAAAAAATAAAATGTGAAAAGTGTAAAATTCCCGTACAAATTTGTATGGGAAAAGTATGACCTTAGAGTCACGGGCTAATGACCTTGAAAAAAAATTGTTTTGGTCAAATTTTTTTTCTTTTGGCATAACCTTTCGATTGACGGGGTCTGCTTTCCAAAAAAATGAGTTTGGGAAATAACGGACACTCTACTATACATACTTATAGATATTGATAGGTAGTTCCAACATTTTTGAGTACCTACTAGATTGTACGTTATTTCACAAACTTATACAATTTCTTAAAAAACTTATTACTTTATGATAATCGATAAAAAAAAAAAACAACAAAAACTGCTGAAGATCGAGAGAGAAAAATAAGAGAAAACTATGTATTTATTAATTTAAAAAATCGAAATATACTATAATTTAAATTTGTTTAATACATTTTTAAATGCAGTTTTTTAACTGTTAGTCAATCAGAACTCCCAAAAAAAATTGAAATAAATGTTAAAGTTCCAGACGAAAAAAAAAAAATAAAATGTGAAGTATGAGAAAAGTATGACGACAGAGGCACGGGTAAATGACATCGAAAAAAATTTTTTTGGTGTATAATTTTTTCTTTCGGCATAAACTTTATATTGACGGGGTGTGCTATCCAAAAAAATGAGTTTGCGAAATAATGGACACTCTATATAGGTATTTGTACCTATAATTACTTTCTATTTCATATAGAAAAGAAACTCATTAAAAGCGTTAAGCCGACGGCAAAATTCAAATTAATGAACAAGTATAGAACTAGAAATATTTTTGTTTGCTTTTTTTTTTTTAATTTTTTTTATTGAAAAAATAATATGCTCAAGGTGTAACTTAATAGACTTATTAAATGCTGCCTAAATGCAGGGCACTCTTTAAAAAGAATAGAAAAAAAAAGAATAAAGTCTTAATTATCGCAATTTCGTATACAAGTTGAAACTGTGGATACCCAAATAAAAGAGAATGCTGTTGGAGGGCCAACTACATGTCCCAAAATAAGTTATAATTAATTAAAAATAGAAATAAATACAAATTAAAAAAATAACACGATAAAAAATCATTATAAGAAAGAGACAAACGAATGCATGTTTTAAATTTTTAATAAAATTTGGTTAAAAAAAATGTTTGTCAGAACAATTTGGGACGTATACAAATGAAGAAAACTAAAGGATAGACAAACGATTTTCTATCGAACTGCGTTTTTAGATTTTGCGAGCGTGGTAGCTGGTGGCCCAACTACATGTCCCAAAAAAAGTAATAATTAATTAAAAAATAGAAATAAATACAAATTAAAAAAAATTAACACGATGAAAAATCATTATAAAAAAGAAACAATATGTTTAAGATTTTAATAAAATTTTGTTGTCAAAAAAATCTGGAGCGTATTCAAAAGATTTTCTATCGAACTGCATTTGCAGATTTTTCGAGCGCTATAGTTGGTGGGCCAAAATCCGTAAATTTATTTGAAGTGACTTTATAAAAAAAAACGATGAGTGTACAAACGAATCAAAAACTTATAGAAACGTAGACAAACGATGCACAAACGATTGCGAATAACAGTTTTTCTCAACTCAATAGTTGGTTGGCAAATTATTTGCAAGCCTTTTGAAACCCTTCAATTAACAATTTTCTTCTGAAATTGATACAAACCCTTGATTTTTTTTCAAGATCTTATCAATAGGCTTCTGGACAATGAAAAATGACAGCAAACTTAATTTTTTTTATCTGTTTCAGTACGGCGTAAAAAACATGGATAAAATGACAGTAGCTCAAAAAAATGCATACCTCGAGGCTCATATGGCTGTTCAGCAACATATAGCACACGCAGCGTTTCATTTCAAACAACATAATCAGCGGTCTGAGACCCAGCATAACACAAATTCTTCAAATCAGAACAATTCTCAACAACAAAATAACAAAAGTCAAAATTCTCCAACAAATAATGGAAATGCCATTGTTCAACAACACCAACAACAACAGCAACAACAACAACACCTACAACAAACACAACAACAACAACAACAACAACAACAACAACAACAACAACAACAACAACAACAACAACAACACCAACAACAACAACAACAACAACAACAACAACAACAACAACAACAACAACAACAACAACAACAACAACAACAACAACAACAACAACAACAACAACAACAACAACAACAACAACAACAACAACAACAACAACAACAACAACAACAACAACAACAACAACAACAACAACAACAACAACAACAACAACAACAACAACAACAACAACAACAACAACAACAACAACAACAACAACAACAACAACAACAACAACAACAACAACAACAACAACAACAACAACAACAACAACAACAACAACAACAACAACAACAACAACAACAACAACAACAACAACAACAACAACAACAACAACAACAACAACAACAACAACAACAACAACAACAACAACAACAACAACAACAACAACACCAACAACAGCAACATCGGCAGCAACAAATACAACAGCAACACTACTCACATAATATAAAAATACCTCAAATAAGTTCATCAATTTCGGGTGGCGCAGATAGCACATTTACTGTTCCGGACGATGTAGGTATGGGTTTTGAGGGTGGTGTACGAGTACTCCAAAGCTTGGGTAGCTGGTCACCAGACATTGCTTACAACGTTCCCAGACCAAATCTAATACCTTTTACGGAACCCTACGTTGAAGGTGGTTCAATGCATCCCGCAAGTAGAATTAAAGCATTACAACAAGTTCAACAAGCTTCATCTAATATTCGGAAAACAAATTCTTTAAAGAGTAAATATAAAGGGTTTTTTGTATATTGTTGTTGTTTTTACAGAGTTTATGTCAGATTCCTTTAAAAAAATAAAACTAATATTGTTTTTTTCAAAAGGACGTTTTGGTTATGAAAATCGAGTAAAGTACGATATCACGCTTTTTATAGTCCTGCTTTTTAGAATTCCGATTTTTATAATCTTTTTTTAATTCCGTTTTTATTTAATCCAGCTTTTTATAAGCCCGTTTCTTATAAGCCCATCTTTTATAACCCCTTTTTCCCGCTTTTGCACTCAAAACTTCTTGTTTTATTTTAAAGAATTTCCTGATTAAAAAAAAAAAACACAACCAGTTTTAATTCCAAAATCGGTAATATAAGAAAAAACTTATATAAACAGAAATAAGAAAAGAAGTTACATAATGGGCTTTTCTTTGAATCTACTACAATTTCCACCAAAACTGCAGCATGCTGTTAAATAAGTGTCTAATATTGTTCATGTTAAAAGAAATATATTTGGTAGAATGAGTTCAAGTGACCCGTGAAAGTGACAAGTGAAAGTTTGTTTTTATTTTTTAAATTCGATTGAGGAAACGGCTTCATCTAAATAATAATAAAAAATGAAAAATATAAATTGAAATAAAAGTTGATTAAAATAAATATAAATTAAATATTTTAAACTTTAATATTTCTTTTTATTATTTAAAAAACTTTGCGCAAAATTTTTAACAACCTCTTGTTAAGGGATTTACATTTTACTAGCTAACAATTTCCTTAGTATTTAGCATTTTATTATCTATTCCAAAACTTTAAACCTTTTGCTAACTAGTAAATTGCATTTGTAAGGTTTTAATTTGATGAACACAATTATAGGTTTTATGCATTGTAAATTAATTATATGTTGATGGAAACCCATCATGTGCTTGAAATAAGTATTCGATATTTATATTTTTATCATTTTAACTTAATTATTTACAAAAAATCATAATCGGCAAGGCCCTAGTTTTGGCCATTACTCAGCCATGCTAGGGCCTTGCCAGAACCTATTTAAAACTCTCTAGTGCCATGCCGAAAACTAGAATGTTTTTTTGCGCGGGTTGCACTGGATTTTGGTGATTTTGGACCTGGAACAAGTGTTAGATTTTGGATATCTGAAAAGCGGGGCGGAAACGTTTTTTCTGCACGAATCCTTGAAACAATTGCATTTGATTGATTCTGCACCTCAAGTTTTAGATTTTGGATATCTGAAAAGGGGGCGGGGGAGCTTTTTTTGAAATTGCTCATACTAAATATCAATTTTAAGAATCGAAAGCTTGGAACAACTTAGAAGAGCCCTAGAACAACCTGGAACAAGTTTTTGAATTTTGAGTTTCGTAAAAGGGGTACCAGCGCAAAATTAACATGATTTTTTCATTTAAATTGTTTTTTTTTTTTCTTTTTTTTATTAAAATCTTTAAGTTTTAATATGTTTGCATAAGTTCTTGGAACGATTGCATTTTAGTAATTTTGGACCTGGAGCAAGTTTTAGAACCCCACTTGTGGGGTTCTATTTTATTGTATTTTGGCACGCATCCTTGGAACAATTGCAATGAGTGATTCTGCACCGGGAACAAGTTTTAGATTTTGGATATCTGAAAAGGGCGGGCGGATGAGCATTTTTTGTAAGCCCATTTTCCGAACATTGTTCCTTTTCTATGGAAAGCTGCTTTTACATACTTTTTTAGTATCCGATTACCTTCCATTTCAATTATCTTTACAATGTAGTTAAATTGCATGGAAAGGGTGTCCATAATCAAAGGAGGAATTCCTGTATCTAGATAAACCATATAATTTGGAGTATTTTTTGGTAATCGAAATATCCTTTTAACGAAATATCTTAAACATTTTTCCACAGGTTCAAAGGAAGAATGTCCCCAAACTTGCGACCCGTAGAGCAGAATTGAAACTGATGTAGAGCGGAACGCACCTTTCTCATACCGACGAGATTGCTCGTTTAGCCTCCGCCAATTTTCCCTGCAGATGCTTCTTCATATTCAGATTTGAGGTTACCAGAACCTCTAGATATTTGTACTCGCGCACAATTTCAACTGCCTGGCCATTATACGCCCACTTTTCGTTTCTTGAATACCTGCCGCCTCCACCTCTGAAGATCATCATTTTCGATTTTTGCAGATTAACTTGAAGGTTCCATCGCTTTCAATATACCCCAAGTCTATTTATCATGAGCTGCATTCCATCTACTGTTTCGCAGAAGAGCACGATGTCGTCCGCATACATAAGGGCTGGAACAGTCAATCCTTCCATAACGATTATAAATAGGAGAGCGCTCAGAATACAGCCTTGTTTGAGACCAGTAGCTGTTGCAAACTATTTAAATATATGTTGACTGTCCATCCCAAACGTAACCTAAGTTGTTGTCATACATCGCTCTTAGCACGCTTATATGGTTTTATGTCTATTTGGATGCATTTTTGGATTGCGGTTTTTTTCGGAAAGGGGGCCGCGGGGGTGTTTTCTGGAATTTTGATAAGTTATAAGATAATTAAAAGTCACAGGATTTTTAAAGCGTGTAGATAATTGCTAAATGAACCAAGTTTAGTATTTCAAAATTTTTGAATTTTGAAAGGGTGGAGCAGGAGCAAAAAAAGTGACATATTTGCGGGTGACAATGGTACAGTGGATAGATATAGTGTTCGATTGCTAACCTGGACGTGTGGGTTCGAGTCCTAGTCTACGTAGCATTCTTTTCTATAATCCCGAGTTTCCACTGGATGCCACCCGTTGAATTTCGTGAGTTCAATCGTCTAATTCGAGTTCAATCCACTGTGCCAAGAAAAATATTTCCTTTCCTTCTAACTAGTGCCGAACATTGCATTTAAAAAACCTGAGGTCTGACAGACATATAGTTAAAACTATTATAAAAAAAAATTGTTTTTATGTGATAAGGCTTTAAATTATTTATAGTTTTGGATGAAATTTTGGAGGCTGCTAGGCAAAATAAGGATCGACGTGGAACAACTTTTGGATTTTTGATTTTTGAAAAAGGGGGACCAAAACATTATTTTAAAGTTGCACAAACTTGAAGATGTTTTTTTAAAGATCGTTTTTAGGTTAATATAGTGTATTCTAATACACAAACTTTTTTCAGCAAATGTAAAAGGAAAAAAAATTGGGGAGCCGTATTTTGCATTTTGAAAAAAAGTTTCTTTAAAATTACACACTCTTTTACTTCAATTTCTTAAAACAATTGTTAGAACACTTTTTGAAACCTGAAAAAAATATAAAAAATCGGAATTTTGGAAAAAGGGAGGCTAGAATTTTTTTCGAATTTTGCCCATATTTTTTGAAATTGTGAATATAGAGTTCCAAAAACTTGGAACAATATTCAGAACAACTATATGAATCTAGAACAACTTTAAAAAAAAGAGCAAGAGGCTAGGTCAAAAACGGTTTTTTGAATATTTTTCAAAAAAAAACTTGGAAGAACTCGGGAACAACCAGAAAGAATTTTCAAAAATTTTAAATTCAAAAAAAGGGGGACTAACTTCACACACTCTAGTGGCCATTTGTCTTTATGTTCAATTTTGGTTTAAGTTCAGTTCCAGTTGACGGCACTAATTTATAAATTAAAAATTGAACATAAAGTCTAAGCACCACTTAAGGAATTTGATCATTGGTGTGGCACCATGAAATTTCAATAATTCCAGTCAAAAATGTAATGGTGGTAGCCCACTCAGGTGGTTGTTGTTGTTGAACATTAATAATTATTATAATGACGGACCGTAAGCTATGCAGCCTAACTGCTAGGGTGTTATCATACTAAAAAGCCAACTGAATGAAATAAATTCTTGACCAGTGTCAAATCTTTCATACAATCTCCCACCTTACAATTGTCCAACGAATTGTTGGTTTGTAAATCGTGTACGGAGAAAAGAGAAGGAATCCGAATGATCAACAACCAACTTGTGTGCGGCTAGTAAAAATTCTTGTTGTAAAGTTGTCTCAAAGTGCAATTTTTATGGTAGCCCAGTTAAATTCCTTCGTAAGAACCTCTTAACACGTTTCTGATCGAAATAAAATACAATAAATTTTAGAGTAGAAATTAAAGACCAACCACTTTTTTTTATTATCACAACCTTCGCCTTCGAGTTACAAATCAAATCTTTCGTTAACTTCCAAGATTATATTCAGTTTTTCGTTAAGTTATAATTATATGATTTTATACCTATTTACTATCAAATGCAGAGTTACACATACTCATGCGATTCGATACAGGCCCGGCGAAGACCTACGGTTTTCCACCCTTTCACTTTTTATTGTAAAATACCTTCATATATATTTAAAAAATATAAACCGTTTGTAAGCAATCCAAATAAATATAAACAATATACAAAAATATTACTCCAGCTTTTCTATTGGCAGGATACAGGTCTTCTGTACCGGCCTCGTTAGTTGATTGGTCGCCGTCTGGATGACCAACCTCCACACTAGTCCATCTCTACTAGGAATCAGCCTTACTATACGCCCCATTGCCCACGTAGAGATGGTGGGGTTTTCAATGAAGAAGGAGATACTCCTCCTTCCGCCTTACCCAAAAGTGGGCAAGCATTGTCTTTCGCTCCTTCCCCAATTTCAAGCCCTTCGTATTCGGTAGCTCAATGGTTGCAAATGGTAAAGCCAATACAAATGTCTTACGAATCAAAAAGTGTCCAAGCGTTAACGCCTGCAATACCTTCAGATAATCAGTCAAAAGATGCAATGGCCTTAAATTCAAAATGGCTTCTTTTCATGCACGTAAAGTTAAAAATTGTTCATAAGCTAATACCTTCGCTCCAACAATCCTTGTCGAATGATATTTCATCGATTTGACCACTGCCTCATATATGCCTCCCTGGTGTGGTGTCGCGGGAGCCACAAACTTCCATTTTGTCCCTTTCAAACACATGTGTTTAAAAGTTTCCTTCATCAGCCAATGTTCTTTCGCCTTCCTTAGTTCTTTCGCCGTCCCGACAAAGGCAGTACCATTGTTGCTATATAATCTTTCGCAACTTCCCCTTGGAGTTATAAATCTTTCATAACACGCTATAAATGCAACTGATGTAAGGGTTGACACCAAATTAATATGCACTGCCCTCGTTTTGAGACAAACAAAGATGGAAACCCAATATTTCTGTCTTATTATTTGCTCACCTGCTTTATCTATCATTTTTATTTCAAATGGTCCTGCATAATCTTCCTCTGTGTGGCAAGTCTGCCATCAATTGTGTTTCAAACCTATGGTTATACCTCACACAAACTAAACATTTATGTAGAAAATCTCTCAATTCGCTCCGAATCTTCGGAATCCAGAGTCTCTCTCGTATATACTGCATCATAACCTGCACCGCTCCGTCTTTTGTGGTTCTGTGAGCACTGTCTATTATCAGCCAAGCCAACCGAGAACCACTCAGTACTATGTCTAGATGCCTTCTTTTGAACTCCAACTCCGCTCTTTGCAACCTTCCTCCAACTCTTAAGATCTTCTGATTATACATAATCGGTTTCAGTAGTAGATGATAAATGGATTTCGTCTTCTCTTCAGAAGTCGGTTGATCGAAAACTCCTTCTTTCTCTTCCGTACCTTCTCTTCTTTCCAATTGACGATCTTTCCTCTTCTTCCTTCCTTCGCTTTATCTTAGCTCTAGTTGCATCGACAAAACGAGATACGTAGCTTATTATTTTTAGCGCCTTCTCCAAAGTAGATGTGTTTTCGATTATAGAAATAGTCTTTCCCATATCTTTCGTATACATAGACAACGGTTCCGTAAATCGCGCTATCACAAACACCTTCATCTCATCCCTCCCCCCATCTGAAACATTTGACACAAACTTTTCAGATGACCAAGTGTTTTGAGGTTTTGAGAGCCATTCCGAGCCATGTAGCCATAATTTTTTGTCGATCAGCATTGATTGTTTCATACCTCTTCTTAAAAGATCGGCAGGACTTTCTTTCGTACCAACATGTTTCCATCTCTAAACTTCCGTATTGGTTTGTATCGATGATACTCTATTCGCGACAAACGTCTTTAAATCGCATGCTAGTTTGTTCATCCAATGCAATACGACGAGTGAATCTGTCCAGAAATTATACTCTATACCTTCCCATTCCATCGTACTTGTGACATTAACCATCAGCCTTCGTTAGTAAATTTGCACAAATCTTTCCATCCAGCCAAAAATGTAATGTAATGAATCATCAAGTGAATACGTACTGATGAAATTCTGTTCTACCTGCTCTTGTTCTTTCGACCTGCACGGTGATGAATCAAGATCATCTAATTGCCATAATCGTTTGAGCGCATAGTTATATATCTATACCCACGATATATAACTAGTGCTCTTGTACCTTCTCACTAGCTCCACCTTCGTCGTAATCTCCTAGGATATTATACATTTAACTTGTAATATACGTAGTATGAAACAAGTTTAGGATTCGTGCAAAAAAAAAAAAAATTCGAGATAATAATTTTCCCTAACATTACGATGATAGAGAACGCGAAACAAATGGGTCTCGCAATTCTGTCTGTCTGTACGTCGACCTGCAGCCTAAACGGCTGAAGCGATTTTCTTCAAACGATTTTCTTCTCCCTAGAGGGGAAATTGAAATTTCTTTTTAGCTCAAAAAATAACGGTTCCTGCCATACAACCAATATACAAAAATTGATTTATTTCAAAAATAGCTCTAAAGATTTTGATAAAAAAAATTACAAGCTACTATAATTACTACAATAAATATTCAATATCTTGAAAACGGGGTAATGATTTATTTTTAATTTTCTGAAAAATTGTATTTTATTAAATACTAAAAGCTGGCATACCAAATTTAGTTTTTTTTTTAATTTTCTAGAATTTTTATATATAAAAAATTATTTAAAAAAAAAAACCACTCTAACGATTTTTGAAATTTTTTTTTATAAATTTATATTTATAAAACAAATCAGATGGCATACTTTTTTTGAGATCCATCTGTTTTAGCTATTAAAAAAAAACAAATTTATAGTAATTTATGGTAATAATTTATATTTTAAATTGTTTTAAAAATTTTGTTTCAATGATATCATAGTGATATAGAACCACGACTGCTTCAAGGGTTAATCGGTGCCATGACATAGGACCAAGCGTCATAAGGCCAATTTTTAAGAGTTGGCCTTTTGTCGCTTTGTAAAGCGTCATAAGGCCAATTTTATTTTAGACGTAAGGCCAAATGTAATATTTATTTTTTTTCCCAAAACCGGTTTCAAACAGAACGTACATAATTTTCGAAATAAATTGTCTATTTATTTTAATCATACGTTCAGTTTGGTAAAATCGAAGACAGCTCACGCGCATTCGTAACGGATCATTTCCATTACTGCAAAAGAGGTTTCGGAAACGTTTAATACCAAAACTGTATTGCAAACAATTGGGATGTCGCGATATATAAATGAGTTGTTTTATAGGAGTAAGGTTTTAGAAAAAGACTTTAGCTACTCAGTTTTAATATCTCCGACCATTGCTTTTGAAATTGCGAAACTCCGCAGTGAATCTCCACGTAGTTTTCTTTTGGGCAGAACTTTCAGTGTTGTGCTATCATGTGGCTTCAAACAGGTCATGATTATACATTTTATACGACAATCATGTAATTTCACTTTCATAATTTATATTTTCGATCCTTGTTCATCTTATTACTAATTTTATTTTTAACCTGGGTTCGTACCTACTTGTAGTTGCGTGAAGTAAAAGTAATTTTAGTTTTATAAAAGAAAGATAAAATATCTAATTGTTATATTCGCGCTAATTTTGGGTATTATTTTTTTAAATTATTAAATAAAATTCGCGCGAATTTTGGGTATTATTTTTTTTTAAATTCTTAAATTTTACGATTAAGTGAATTAAAAGTTTATGTCAAGATGAATTTAAATAAAAACAAGAACTATAAGAAAAACTGTAAGGTAAAAGTTGATTTCTTATGTATGAATCTTAATATCGAACCAAGTAATAGTATGTCCTTAAATATAAAAAATGTTATTGCAATTAGATATTTCATCTTTCTTTTATAAAACTAAAATTACTTTTACTTCACGCAACTACAAGTAGGTATGAACCAAGTTTAAAAAAAATTAGTTATGAAAGGAATGCGCGTATTGTCAATTCAATTTTCAAATGATTTTATTTCATAATACAATATACAATATTATGCTTTCCATTCATTATATGACATGGCATATACGCCGTCTGCCAGTTGGCGAATATTAAAATAAATTGATATAACTTAATACATAAGTGTTCAGTTTTTTTAAGTTTTTTTTTTATATTTAAAAAAGTTCATCAAAAATTCGTTTTCTGTAGCTGAGATCTTTTCTAGTATATTGGTACAAAACATCCCAGTCAGTTACTCCGTTATGAATATCAACTGCTTCAGCATTGCTTAGGTAATTCTTTCCAAAGGTACTTCTTCTCGTTTCTACCAGAATCGGACATCTGCCCAAAAAGTGAAAAACGTCCTCTTTTTCTCCAAGATTACATAGCTCATACGTTTCTCGTAAATCACTTTTATGCGGCATGTAGTTCAGGGGGCGTAACTCTCCTCGTGCATTTAAAATGAGTGTCATAAGGTCGGTTGGGTATTCCACCCTGAAGTAATTGTTAGCTGCCAAGTTGTAGTTAAGTTGCGCATATACACACCTATAAGTCGAGCTTCTGGCTTTCTCAGCATAATCTTCTCTTTTCCTTTCGTCTACCAAACTTATTAAACGATAAAGTTCGATCTTCCACGTGTCCATCCTATCAACTTGAAGTGAAACTTGAAGTCCACAGTACTCGGCTAAGTTTCTCCAAGATTCGAACCATGATATTTTCTTTCGTATCACCAGCATGGTTATTTTTTTTGGTAGACGACTATCCTCCATTTCGATCGTTCTGAGTATGTAATCAATCTGCATTTTGAGTGTTGATGTGAACGAAGGAGAAAGACCCGTCTCTAACATAAGAATGTGGTTAGCCGTACTATTTGGTAGCCTCAAGGTTCGTTTTAAGAAGTATCTCAAGAGCTGCTCCACTTCTTCGAACTGCTTGTGTCCCCAAACTTGAGCTGCATAACACATGATTGCTTTCGCTGTTGTTTTGAAAATGCGATATTTGACTTCGTATACAACATCCTTGCACTGCATGACACTCTTCCAAGTTGCGTTTTGGGCACTTGTAGCAGCAGCTTTATAGTAAATATATCATATAATATAAATATCTCATATAAGAGCTAGTTTTCAGCGTGTTTTCAATTACTATTCCAAAATCATATTATTTATTTGAAGTATAAGATACTTCACCGCACTGTACAAAATAAATACTGTACTGTATTGATTTTGATGGCAGTAGCACTATTTTGTTGTTTTTTCATTTTCTCATATTCTGAGAAAAAAATTATTTAGTTTCAGTGCGGAGTCTAAGTAAGAAACATTAAAATATTTAAAATTATTAAAGTTATTTTGGTTCCCGAAAATATTATTCAATAGTTGTGGTGGTTAAAATTTCTATTTAAGAAGAAAACTTATTAGGCTGCCAAAATTTAAATACAAAAATAAAAGATTCTGAGGTAAGGAAACTCAGTCTTTTAGTCTTGATTAGCTATTGTTTGATTGACAAAACGAATTAGTATTTTCAAGTCCATCTCGAACATTCTTGGGGATAGCGACGGCATCAGAAACGCTGGACGAAAAATTCTCAAGAATCAGAAAAACGAGATTTGGAAGAGGATAACAATCAAGAATTGGATCGTTCACCAGAATTGAACAAATTAAAATTAATCGCGATTAATACAAGGTATTTGTGTTCATCATATTCATTTTTGGGGGATATAAAAACTCAGACCAGAAAAGCGGTTCTAGAAGTTTCTTTTAAACTTCCAAAACAAAAATAAATTTTAAAACGAAAAAATTGAAGAGAACGTAAAACTAAAATACAACATTAAGTACATCAGAAGCAGACTTGGCGGTTGTTAATTTTGTTTACATATATAGACGTCTTAAATAATTTTTAAATAATTATTTTGTTTAAAATTTTTAGTTTGTCTTAATTTCATTCATCATTTCATCTTGATTAATCCATTCCCTTGCATTTTTATCTGTGTTAAATTTACTTAATTTCATTTTGTTCTTTGTTTAATTTTAACAAATTTCAGTTCTTTTAATATTTTCAACAAATTACATACTATTTTAATCGTATAAGATAGATTTCATTTTATGGTTTATGAATTACATAAGATATGTACTCCTGGGGGTTAGGTTGCGCAGCTTAGCTTTGAGGAAGATTAAGCCTAGTCTTATAATAATTGTGTTAATATACATAGTACGTAATTTTGGTTTCTTGTTTCTTGTCATATTTTATTAATTTTTCTTAAATAATCAAATAAAGTTACTTTGTTTATGGTCCAATGCTATGAAATTAAAATACCAATTTGTTAATCGCAAACTGGCATTTTATTTAATTTGAAGATTTGTCAAAGATGGACTTAACTGTTTTTAAAAAGGTGAGATATGTAGTGTAAATAGAGAAAGGTGTTATTTATTTAGTTAGGGTTATTTGCAGAAAATATGGGATGCAGATAACATGGTGGGTATTATGATGATAATACCATAATGAGGAGGGATTCCCACAAATAAAGGCAACAACATCTATGCTTTTTTAATGTGGAAGGTTAAGGTATAGATTAAGGGATATTCTGACGGATAAGAGTTTGTTGTAGAGTTCTTCTGATGGGTCAAACAAAAACATTTTTTTTATCGATGATTTTTTTGTTAAAATTCAAATTTACTTAGTTTTTCTTTGTGTTGTTCTTGCATTGTGATTTCAATTATTTCATTTCCTTTTTGTTCGGTTTTCAATATAGAATTTTTTTTTGTACGGCACGATTTTTTTTATTTGTTTTGTCAAAGAGTAGCGTGTAGTGTAATAAAAGCATTCTTTCATTTCATTAACGTAAAATCATTTCTCATTTCTCAAACGTAAACAAAGCCACATGTAGTATTCGATCGACACAATTGAAATAGTAAATTTCATTGATATTCGAAACTATAAAGTTTAATATCAAATTTATTTATTTGTTTCTTTTTTACCAAACGAAACTGAGTGTTGTGCTCAGGGCATTGCCACCACTTGGGTGACTATGCACATGAAGTGTCGTAGAAGTATTTTGTTACACTATGTTCCAGATTCATAATTTCATTGAGTCATAATTATTAGACTGCCCCAACATATTGTATATATTGAAAATAGAATGCTGATGCAGCACAAAAGTATTTGTAAGATAGTTCTTAAGCATAAGTGGGGATAACCCATTGATTTTTAGTAGTATAAATAGCGGTGAAATATTGGATAATAGAATCAGTTCTAAACTATCAACATGTCCTTCTCTTTAATATTATAATTGCGGCTCATTAGCCATATTATACAGCGAGCTGCGCTTTATCTAGTTAACATAGAGCATTCCCAGTAGAACCACCACATGGCGATCCTGCCAAACTGTTAGGTATACAAAAAAAAAAAAATATTTTGTTTTACCACCAGTAGCGGACCATAAAGAAATGAGCTACAACGAGCAACAACTCGATGAGCTTTTTGAAGAACTGAATACACCAAGAAGATCATCGGTCGAGGTCGAGGAATATACACCTCTGACAGACGACTCACTAAAGTTTACACCACCTGTGTATACACCCACTCCCAAAACAGCGGGCCCGAAACCCCTGACGATTGAAGAATACCTAAGAAGAAATAAAAAGACATCTGCAACACAAATCTCCAAAACCCCTGTAAAAACCAGAAGACCGAGAGCCGGCAAAGCAGTAAGGGAACGACAACGAAAAGCTGAACTCCACAGAATAATCGCAATTACAATTGACAAGGCTTTAAAGAATAAATTGATTTGTGAACTACGAAAATGGGACAGCCGCAGTCAAAGGAAGTAATTAATAACAACCTGAATAGCAGTCAAACCAACCAGATTTTTAACAGCAGCAACATAAATATATACATTTTTTTTATAATAATAATTCTGTTATTTGCAAAAATACACTCCTATTATAAAAAGTATGTTAGAAAACAAGTATTGAGAAATAGACTTAACAATGTTTAAACAAAATGTTTAAAGATAAAACATATATAAATTGACAAATATAAAAAAAAAAAAAAAAAAAAAAAAAAAAAAAAACTATTAATTTCCTTTCAATGGATAAAATAGAAGAATTAAAAAGAATATTGAAAAATTTAAAGAAAAGCCCAGGTAGACAATACTCAGAAGAGTACATTTCAAATACAAAAAAAGAAGTAGAAGATATTTGGAAAACAATTTTAATAGCTTGTAAAAAAGATGAAGTAGAAGAGATACAAATTTTATACTTAGAAATAAGAAATAAAATAACAGAACTACTAACACCAAAACTAGAAAAGTCAATTTCAAAAGAAATGGCAAAATTTGAAATATTGGTAGCTACAAAGCTAATACCAGAATTCAATGGTGATTCGAAAAATTTATCAAATTTTTTAGGACTAATTGAGTTTTATACTGATACATTAGGTGAGGAATTAGAAAAGAAAAAGTTAATCAAATTTATAATAGCAACAAAAGTAATTGACAAAGTGAGAAACAGGCTTCTTACATTAGAAAATCAACCACAACTTTTTCCTGATCTTAAAAAGGCTTTAACAGAAATTTATAAACCAAAAACAAATCCATTGAAAATACATAGTGAGTTAGCAAGATCACACCAAGGAACTCAAGAAGTACATAGATTTGCTGAAAGAATAGAATTACTGATAGCTCAATTAAATGAGATACAAATAGCTGAACAAGGTGAATCAAATAGAAAAGTTATAATAAATTTAAACGATCAGTTAGGACTAAATGCTTTTAAAAACGGATTGAACGAAGCTACAAGACATGTCATACAAGCATCTAGAATTACGACATTCAATGAAGCTATAAAGATAGCTACTGAAGTTGAAGTTTCGTCGCGACAAAACAATGTCATGCAATTTAGAACAAATTTTAGAGGTAGACAGCAATATAACAATTCTTACCCTAGATTCAATAACAATAATAGATACAATAAAGACAGACAATACAATAACAATATTTATAGCAATAGCTATGAAAGAAATAACAGTTATAATAGAGGTAGAGGTAGTGCAAGAGGATACCATAATAACAATACTAGGTCGGAAAACATAGGTATCCCCGGTCAACAGAATCGGGGAAATCAAAAAAAGTATTAAATTTCTATGGGGAATATGACACAAATTTCGTTAACATAACAATAAAACATCTAAACAAAACTTTCAAATTTTTAATTGACACGGGTGCAGATATTTCTGTCTGTAAAGAATATATGGTGAAAAAATTAAATGAAAATTCGGCATGTCAAATAAACGGCATTACAAACAAAATAATATTTTCTAGGGGTGTATCAAATCTAGAACTCATAATAGGAGAAGCTAATGTAGAACATCAATTTCACGTTGTCAATGAAGAAATAAATATAACTACCGATGCAATACTAGGAAGAGATTTTCTTAAAGCTTATAACTGTAAAATAGACTATGAAACTTGTGTGCTTGTAGTATTAGTACAAGATGAAGAAATAACACTACCATTAAATATGACCATGAAGAATTTAGGAAAATTAACAATTCCACCAAGAACAGAAATAGTAAAAAGTATCAAACTAGATTTGAATGAAGATAGTGTTCTCATCGGGAATGAAATCAAAAAGGGAATTTTCTTAGCCAATTCAATATTGCCTGCAAAAGGAATAAAGCATATCAAGATACTGAATACTACAGATAAAGAGGAAACAATAGAAAATTCCATGATAGGAATAGAACCCTTGAGCAAATATAGAATATTATCGAATAATACAAGATTTAAAGACAAGCAAAAATTTAAAAACTTAATAGAGAAAATTCAAATAAACAACTTAGATAAATCTTCTGCTCACACTATACTAAGTATTTGTGAAGAATTTCATGATGTCTTCCATGATGTTGATGAAAAACTAACAACAAACAATTTCTACGAACAAAACATCGCATTAACTGACAAAAATCCAGTATACATAAAAAACTATAGACTACCAAACACGCAATTAGACGAAATACAAAAGCAAGTATCTGATTTATTAAAAAATGACATAATAGAAGAATCCGTTAGTCCATATAACTCACCATTACTTATAGTTCCAAAAAAAACACTAAATGGACAAACTAAATGGAGATTAGTAGTAGATTTTAGGTCTTTAAATAAAAAAGTTGTAGATGACAAATTTCCACTCACGAGATTAGAAGATGTATTAGATAAATTAGGTAATGCTAAATATTTTTCCACTCTAGATATGACAAGCTCATTTCATCAAATTTCACTAAACAAAAATTCTAGACCATTGACGGCATTTTCAACTAATGAGGGTCATTACCAATTCAAGAGACTTCCTTTCGGATTGAAAATCTCAACAAATAGTTTTCAGAGGATGTTGTCGATAGCTCTTAGTGGTTTACAAGCCTCAGCTTTTCTATATGTAGATGATGTGATAGTATTTGGTAAGAATTTGAAAGATCACAACGAAAATTTGATCAAAGTTTTAGGAAGACTTCGCAAATATAATTTGAAATTAAATATAGAAAAATGTGATTTCTTGAAGCCAGAAGTAATTTATTTGGGTCATTTGATAACGTCAAATGGAATTAAACCCGATCCAAGGAAGTATGAAACAATTAAAAAGTATCCACTGCCTAAAAATGCAGATGATGTTAGAAGATTTGTAGCATTCTGTAACTACTATAGAAAATTTATAAAAAACTTCGCAGAGATAGCTAAACCCTTGAACCTGTTATTAAAAAAGAGACAAATATTCTCTTGGACAGAAGACTGTGAAAAATCTTTTAACATACTAAAGCAAAGTTTAATAACTCCTCCCATACTTAGCTATCCTGATTTCAAAAAACCTTTCATTCTTACTACAGATTCTTCGAATTTTGCTTTAGGAGCAGTTTTGTCACAGGGAGAAATTGGAACAGATAAACCTATAGCATATGCCAGTAGATCCCTAAATAAACACGAATTAAATAAACCCATTATAGAGAAGGAATTGTTAGCAATACATTGGGGAATAAATTATTTTAGACCATATCTTTTCGGTAGAAAATTCAAAGTTTACACAGACCACAGACCATTAGTCAGTTTATTCACTCACAAAAACCCATCATCTAAATTAACTAGAATACGAGTTGACTTGATGGATTATGATTTTGAAATAATTTTTAAAAAGGGCAAGATGAATACCAATGCAGATGCTTTATCAAGAATAAAAATTGATTCTGATGAATTGAAAGAAATGATACCAAAATACAACATAGACGTTTTAACTAGAGCAATGAATAAAAATAAAGAGAAGATACCAAAGGAAAAAGAACATTGTGCAATAGCCTTGGACTCAATCGTGGAGACTAGCTACCTTCATATTTGGGACTGTACATCAATATCGGACATAAGGCGATTAAAAAAGATAGAATTTAAAGAAAGTAACGTTACAAAGAGGAAAATAAATGAAATAATAATAGCAGCAAACACTGTAGTTGTAGAATATAGCGATAAATCTTTATCAGAGATAAAATTGATTCTGAGGAAGCTAATATTCAAAATGAACAATGCCGGTGTTAAAAGACTAGCGCTAGCAAGAAATAGTCTAATATTTAATGAAGTATGCATACAAAAATTTAAAGAAATATTTAATAAGCTGCAAGAAAATATAAATGAGGACAAATGTCTAGACATAATATTATTTGAACCTCCAAAGCAGATAATAGATGAGAAAGAAATGCACAAATTGATAAAAGAATATCATAATTCCAAAATAGGAGGACATTGCGGTATCAGAAGATGCGTCAATAAGTTAAAACAAAAATATGTTTGGAAGAATATGAATAAAATGGTTAAAAAATTTGTTAACAATTGCAAAACATGCAATGAAACAAAGATAACAAGATACACAAAAGAAAATATTGTAATTACAGATACACCCAGTTCGTCATTTGAAACAATAACAATTGATACTGTAGGACCACTTAGACCATCAAATGGTTATAGATACATATTAACGGTACAATGTGATTTAACGAAATTTGTAGAAGCATTCCCGATAGAAACTAAAGAAGCGAATACTGTAGCAAAAGCAATAGTAGAAAAATTTATTCTTAAATATGGATGCTTTAAGAAACTTAAAACAGATAAAGGAACAGAATTTACTAATGAATTGCTAAAGAATATTTGTACACTTTTAAAGATAGAAAAGATAGTTTCCACACCTTTTCACCATGAAACAATGGGATCAATAGAAAGAAATCATAGAGTATTTAATGAATATATTATGAGCGTAGGGGATAAAAGTAACTGGGAAGAATGGTTACCATATTATACTTATTGTTATAACTCTACACCACACAGTGGCACTTTATATTCACCATTTGAACTTGTATTTGGAAAATTATGTACACTTCCATGTGAAGTAATAGAAAATAAAGATACAATTTATAATATTGACAATTACTTGAATGAATTGAAATGCAAACTAAGACATGCTCATGAACAAGCAAAAAATCACTTAATTGAAGACAAATATAAAAGACAAAATTCTCAGAAAAATGTAAACAAATCAAACTTTACCGTAGGAGATTATGTATATTTAAAAAATCAAAACACAAGAAAATTCGATAAACCTTTTAGAGGACCATATAAAATTATATCTCAAAACAGTGTAAATAGTACTATTTTATTAGATGATAAGAAATATGAAATACATAATAATAATTTAATTAAAGCTAGAAATACATAAACTAAAAATAACAATATCACAAAAAAGTCAAATGATATTTATTTAAATTTTAGAAATGTACACAAATATCATTTTTTTAAAGGGGAAGGATGTAGTGTAATAAAAGCATTCTTTCATTTCATTAACGTAAAATCATTTCTCATTTCTCAAACGTAAACAAAGCCACATGTAGTATTCGATCGACACAATTGAAATAGTAAATTTCATTGATATTCGAAACTATAAAGTTTAATATCAAATTTATTTATTTGTTTCTTTTTTTACCAAACGAAACTGAGTGTTGTGCTCAGGGCATTGCCACCACTTGGGTGACTATGCACATGAAGTGTCGTAGAAGTATTTTGTTACACTATGTTCCAGATTCATAATTTCATTGAGTCATAATTATTAGACTGCCCCAACATATTGTATATATTGAAAATAGAATGCTGATGCAGCACAAAAGTATTTGTAAGATAGTTCTTAAGCATAAGTGGGGATAACCCATTGATTTTTAGTAGTATAAATAGCGGTGAAATATTGGATAATAGAATCAGTTCTAAACTATCAACATGTCTTCTCTTTAATATTATAATTGCGGCTCATTAGCCATATTATACAGCGAGCTGCGCTTTATCTAGTTAACATAGAGCATTCCCAGTAGAACCACCACACACCTATAGGTAGGTAGGTAGGTATAATGGCGGCAGCCCATAGCCCAATCAGCGCTGAAGTGCGCCGGTTTGATACCATAACTCGTTTCAACCTGTGGATGGAATTAAAGAGAGATAATATGGGCATATCCTCAGGATATCGTCCCTTTTTATTTGAGTTTAGAATATGATTTTGTTGTAGCTTTTAGCACAATCATCAAAAAGTGGATCACTCACTCAACCAGATCAGCACCCGCACCATCCACAGTTAGCCCACTAGGCAGTTCGTTGGCTGGCACTGGAGCGTCCACTGATCTGATTGGATGATCATCCGGCCGCTGTGCACCACAAACCCCCACCAGAACCCTAGTCCTCTATCTTGTGATCATAGGGAATCGACGGAAGGTATAATGCAGAAGTAGCCGAAATTTGTCCTAGAGCCATTTCGTCGCGTTGAGAAAAGAAATCAAGTCTTTGATCTTCATTTCAGAAAGTTCGTTAATGTCGTCAAAGAATGCTCTTCCGAGTGACTGTTTTCTAGCTTTGGCCAGAGCGGGGCATTTGCAGAGGAAATGAACTACTGTTTCCTTTTCCTGCTAGTCCTCACAGCTCCGACAGTGAGTATTGTGAGGTATGCCCAGCTTCGCTGCATGCACTCCTATTGGCCAGTGTCCGCTACAGGTTGCAACTACCCTGGCTAAGTCTTGCCTGGGTCTGCGTATTAGATCAGTTGTTCGGTTCTTGTCATAGGTGGGCAAAATCTTCCTAGATAAAATACAGTTTGATAAACTGCTCCACCTACGGTTTGCTTTAGTAAGATAAATTGAGAGAATGTTGCCCTTCATAACTCCAAGCGGAATGTTGACTCTTTCAGTAAGTGAGCCATGAAGGGCTGAACCTTGCCTGGCCAGCTCGACAGCCCGTTCATTGCCCTCAATGCCACTGTGACCCGGGACCCAGATAAGAGTGACATTGAGGTCAGTGTTCAGACCCGCAAGCTCATCCCGGCATTGCTGGACCAGTTTGGAGGATTCTGTAGCTCAATTTATGGCTTTAACAGCCGCTTGACTGTCTGTAATAATAGCTGCATTAAGGTTCTGGTTTAGATCTGCTTTTAGTAACTTGCAAGCTTCCCTGATTGCCAGCAATTCAGCTTGAAAGACGCTAGCAAGGTCAGGTAGCCGAAAGGACCTAGATACATTTAGAGACTCAGAGAAGATTCCTGCACCAACGCCACACTCCATCTTTGAGCCATCAGTAAAGATAGTTCTGTCGAAATCTTTCGTCACGACGTTATCATTCCAATCCTTCCTGGATGGAAATTTAACTTTGAAATCCTTACTGATACTCATTTTAGGGGTGCAGTAGTCAGTGGGAGTCGAAAACGTTTCCATTGGCATCAAGTCTGTGATACTGCTGTGACCATGGGGCTTGGCAAACCAAGAGTTTGATTCTTTAAGTCTTAAAGCGCTGCAAGATACTAGATATTTAATATGTAAATCAAGTGGTAGAAGGTGCAGAAAAACACTTAAGGCATCAGTCGGGCAGGATCTTATAGCCCCTGTCGTGCCAATGCTAGCAGTTCTTTGAACCTTCCTAAGTCTATCGATGTTATATTTTTTGTTAAGTGCAGCCCACTATACAATCGAACCGTATGTGAGGATCGGTCGTACCACGGCTGTTTACGTCCACAGGATCATCTTCGACTGAAGCCCCCACATTTTACCAAAAGTTTTACTACAGGCATAGAATGCTATGCACTATGCAGGCCTTCTTGGCCCTTTCTTCAATGTTCAACTTCCAATTTAATTTAGGGTCGAGAATAACACCTAAATATTTAGCTTTAGAGGAGAGTGAGAGTGTTTGGCCGTTGAGTCGGGGTAGAGTGAAGGGGTGTATCTTAGTCTTGGTAGTAAATAGCATCAGTTCAGTTTTGCTTTGGTTAACTCCTAGTCCACAGCTCGTGGCCCAGTTGCTGGCCTTCCTTAAAGCCATTTCCGTGATCTCACTTAACACAGGAGTAAACTTCCCTGACACTAATATCACCAAATCATCAGCATATGCCACCGCCTTTACTCCACATCTTCTCAACTTAACAAGAATTTTATTCATGACTAAAAGCCATAGAAGAGGGGACAGAACCCCACCCTGGGGTGTACCTCTACTTACATGTTTGGTCGAGTTTGTATTACCTAACGTAGCTTGAATCCGTCTGTCTCTGTGCATGGATATTATCAATTCCCTTATGTAGTCTTCTACACCAAAATCAACCAAAGACTCTAGAATGGATTCAGTAAGCACGTTGTTGAAAGCCCCTTTAACATCTAAGAAAGTGGCAAGAGTATATTCTTTATAGTTTATAGTTTTCTCAATAGTGCGCACTACCTCATGCAGGGCCGTTTCAGTGGATTTGCCTTTAAGGTATGCGTGTTGAGAGTTTTCAAGTGAACATCCATCCAGGATGTCTCTAATATGGATGTCGAGGATGCGCTCTAAGGTTTTAAGCACAAAAGAGGTTAGACTAATTGGACGGAAATCCTTCGCAGATTCATGCCCCCGCCTACCGACTTTCGGGATAAAAACAACTCTTACATGTCTCCAGGACTCGGGAACATAGTTAAGAGATAAACATCCTTTAAAAATTGTTTCCAGCCAGGGAACTGCTATCTCTTGCAGTTTCTGGAGCATAATTGGCAGTATGCCGTCCAGGCCTGGAGACTTATACGATGAGAATGTATTAATTGTCCAGGCAATTTTTTTTGTTATAACGGTATTGATATGCTCTACTCGAGCTGAAGACATGTCCCAAGGTTCCAGCGTAGCTAACCTACTGTTCTCGCAGCTCACTAATAGCTCAAAAGACTCAGCTGGAGAGACTGTCCAGGAACCATCAGGCTTTTTCAAGAATGATGGATTACAATGTTCCTTAGATAGAATTTTACCGAGCCTTGCGGAATCTTTTATATTTTCAATTGACTGACATAATTCTCTCCAGTCTTTTTGCTTGGCTGCTGCGAGAGCTCGCTTGTAAACCTTGAGACAGTCTTTATAGGGTTGATAAAACTTATGTTTATGGCAGATATTAAAGATTGTTCTAGTCATTTTCGTTAGATTAGATAGGTCTTCATTCCACCAAGGGGGTAGTGTTTTACGGCTATATTTTATTGGACAGGAGACCTTAAAAGCAGTGCTCATTGATGCCTCAAAGGATTTCACCTTTGACTCAAGATCTATCACCGAGTCTGGACTTAGGTTCGGTATATTGCCCAGTTTAGATTTTACAACTTGACTGAAATTCTTCCAGTCTATTCTTTTGGGATTTCTATAAGGGGATTTGTTTTCGGTTTTGAAATTAATGTTGAAGAGTATCCATCTATGGTCCGAAAAAGATTTCAGAAGGGATACCCTCCAGTTATCAGAAGAGACACCTATAGAACAACAAAAAATGTTCAAATTAAACAAACAACTGCAGACAAATAATTTTAATATAACAAGGTGCGTGTCGTGAATATAGATTATGATTGTTTAAATGCAAGTGTGTGACAACATAGGCGCCCTCCTGACGACAGAGGACCCGAAAAGGGGGTTAAAACCCTTGAACCCTTGAACCCGCGAAGCGGGCCACCCAAGGTACTGTTTATTACAAATAAATTGAAAGTACACCAACTGACAACATAGGCGCCTGCCTGGCGACTGAGCATACCCTTAGTGGACCAACAGAGTCGCGTGAGCGGGACAGAGGAACCAAACCTTTTTAACTATTCGAGAAATCCTTAGTTTTTTTAGCATTAATAATTATAGAAGGTCTAATAACCAATTAAAGATTCCATGGGGTGTAAAAAGAGATATTTTGAAGGTTTAAACTGATACTTTAAGAAAAGGATAAGTACTTTGAGGAATCGCTAAAAATGCCGCTGAAAATAATAACCTAGTAATATATACTGCATTTTTTAATGATCTACTGCACCCCTCTGTGTTTGAAGTCCCAAGACAGGTAGGGAAGCTTTTTTTAACATTAGAGAAAATGTGAAAAAGTTTTTCACGGAAATCTCAATTTGGTATACATATTAGTATGAGTAATTTGTTATATGCTTTAAAAGTATTTTTCAACGCTGAATGTGGTGACGCTATTTGTATATTAAAAAACATTAAAAAAAAACTATTTTTTGAAAACAAAATATTAGTTAAAAAGAGGCAGATTTTTCAGACCGGGATTAAAGTTAAACTCGAGTTGACTTACCAAATGTGGTCTCTCATTTAACTTAAAAATAAATTTGCTGGCACAACGGCTCATGAAGAACCAGGGCCTAGTGACTAACAACTCGCAACAATTCCTGTGTGCGCCTGTCGACAGGAATGGAAGGGACCTACAATTTTATGCTGAATCCGAACGGCTAGACGAGAAGCACTTATTCGTGACGAGTCATACTCTTGGCCCTGAAAAAAAACTTTTTAGTTTTTAGGTGGACGAGGCTGGGAAGCGTGACAGTCGAACGCACTAACCATTACGCTACGGGCTACTACATTTAACTTAGTCGGTGATATTTTATCTTCCGGTTTTTTTTTCTTTCATTCTTGACTGAACAGTTTGTTTATTTTTAAAAGTAGTCAAATGTTTTTCCTTAACTCTGGAAAAACGGTTGACTAACTATGATTTAATTCACCACTGGAAAACTGGGATTGCATAGATAGTTTATTCTTACTTATTTGGAAATAAACACATCTATTCAAGTGAATCAAGTTATCAAGTACAAGTTTTCACACAAATGATCATAGCGTTTTCATAAAGTTTTCAGATTTTTCAAAAATAGTCTATTAAAAGATACCGATTTCATTATACAATGTATGAAGAAAATTGTGTTTAAAAGTTTAATAAAAAGTAAGAGAAAAAAGTGGCGAACAAATTGGAAAAGTGTGATGAAGAGTGTGATGAAAAAGTGTGAAAGAAAGTTTATGAAAGTGTAATACAAGATGTAAAAAAGTGTGTGCTAAAAAGTGTAATAATAAATGTGAAAAAT